>JACEEZ010009154.1:0-55925 GCA_016584305.1 Chionoecetes opilio
AGAAACGGGGGAGAGGTAACGCAGAGAGACAGGACAACTTGGATAATTGACTCTCCCGCTACCCCATTGCGTCCCCTCAAAAAGAATTAGACGAGAACAGAGCGTAGGGGATAGATGATATAAAACCAGTGATCATTTAGCATAAATTGTGTAGTTTTTAAGTTTTGGGGGCAATTTTTATTTGGGATATTGTAGGATATTTGTGCTTTTTCTAGGGAAAGTTTATTAGTTCTTTAGGGAAGGAAAGATGTCACGGGGTTTTACTGTTTAGTATTGTATTCGATCAGGGGGCAAGGGGTTCAAAGGCTAGGGGACGTCAGGTGAATCAGAGCCGAGAGAGGCAGTTCCTGTAGGGCAGCCAGCCCGTCACAGTCAACCATTGTATTTTTTCCCTACCTGGTTTATTTGAAGTTTTTAATAAAGGATTTTACTCTGCTCAAGAATTATTAACAACATGAAGGAGACACACAAAAACCCTTTCCTTTTTTCTCTTCCTGTTCTTGTCCGCTTGCCCCCTTCATTTTTTCTCCCACCCCCTACTTTCCTTTTCCTCCTGTTGTTTTTTCCTCCAACTCCTTTTTCTCGTCTTCTCATCCTCCCCCTCTCTTCCCTCGGTTCCATCCTGTTTTTTTTATTTTTCCGTCTAGCTCCTCCCCCTCTGCCCCTCCTGTTGTTTCTCCGTTTTTCCCTGTTTCTTTCCCCCTTTTCCCTCCTTTTTGTCCTCCCCTGTTCCTCCTGTTTTTTTCTCCCCCTGTTTCCGTTGTCTTCTCTCCTGTTCCCCCTGTTGCTTCTCCTCCCCCTGTTCCCCCTGTTTCTTCCCCTTCTCCCCGTTCCCCCTGTTGTCTTCCTCTGTTCTTCCTGTTGGTTTCCCTTCTCCTCCTGTTCCCCCGTTGTTTTTCCCCTCCTGTTCCTCCTGTTGTTTTCTCCTCCTTTTCCCCCTGTTGTCTTCTCCTCCTCCTTTTCTCCTTTTGTCTTCTCCTTCTCTACTGTCCCCCTGTTGTTTTCCCCCTACTGTTCTCCTTTTGTTTTTCCCCTCCTTTTCCCTTGTTGTTTTCTCCTTCCCCTATGTTCCTCCTTTTGTCTTCTCCTCTTTCCCCCTTTTGTCTTCTCCCCGTTCCTCCTGTTGTCTTCCCTCTCCTTTTCCCCCTGTTGTCTTCCCCTTTCCTGTTCTCCTGTTGTCTTCTCCTCCTGTTCCCCCTGTGTTTCCCCTCCCCCTGTTTTCCTGTTGTCTTTCCCCCTGTTCCCCCCTTTTGTCTTCTCCTCCTTTTTCCTCCTGTTTTTGTCCCCTTTCTCCCCCTGTCCTCTGTTCCCTTCCCCTACTGTTCCTCCTGTTGTTCCCCCTCCTGTTCCCCCTTTGTCTTCTCCTCCTGTTCCCTGGTGTTTTCTCCTCCCCCGTTCTCCGTTGTCTTCTTTTCCTGTTCCTCCTGTTTCTTCCCCTCCTGTTCCCCTGTTTTTTCCCTCCTGTTCCTTTTGTTTCTCTCCTGTTCCTTTTGTCTTTCCTCCCCCCGTTCCCCCTGTTGTCTTCTCCTACGCCCTTTCCCTATTGTTTTCTCCCCTGTTCCCCTGTTGTTTTTCCCCTCCCCCTGTTCCTTGTTGTCTTCCCTCCTGTTCCCCCCGTTGTCTTTCCTCCGTTCCTCCTTTGTCTTCTCCCCCTTTGTTTTTCCTGTTGTTTCTCCTCCTTTTTCCCCTGTGTCTTTCTCCTCCTTTTCCCTCCTTTTGTCGTCTCCTTTTCCTCCTTTTTCCCCCTGTTCATTCCTATGTTCCTCCTTTTGCTCCCCCTCCTGTTCCACCGTTGTTTTTTCCTGTTCCTCCTTTTGTTTCTCCTCCTGTCCCCCTGCTGTCTTCTCCTCCTCCCGTTCCTTGTTGTCTTCTCCTCTGTTCCCCCTGTTGTTTCTCCTTTTCCCCTTTTGTCTTTCTTCTCCTAGTTCCCCTTGGGGGCTTCTCCTACTGTTCCTCTGTTGTCTTCCCCCCTGTTCCCTGTTGTTTTCCCCTTTCCCCCGTTCCTTTGGTCTTCTCCCCTGCCTCTGTTGTCTTCTCCCCCTTTTCCCCCTGTTGTTTCCTCCTCCTGTTTTTCCCTGTGTCTTCTCCCCTGTTCCTCCTGTTGTTTTCTCCCCTTTTCCTCCTGTGTGTCTGATTCTCTCCTTTTCCTCCTTTTCCCTTTTCCCCTATGTTCCTCCTTTTGTTCCTCCCCTTTTCCCACCTGTTGTTTCCCCTCCTGTTCCTCCTTTTGTTCTCCCCTCCTGTTCCCCCTGTTGTTTTCTCCTCCTGTTCCTAGTTGTTTTTCCCTATTTCCTCTGTTGTTTCTCCTTCTCCTTTTGTCTTCTCTCTGTTCCTCCTGTTGTCTTCTCCTCCTGTTCCCCTGTTGTTTTTCCCCTCCTGTTCTCCTGTTGTCTTCCCCTCCCCCGTTCCTCTGTTGTTTTCCCCTACGTCCCCTTTTTGTCTTTCCTCCTGTTCCTCCTGTTGTCTTCTCCTCCTCCCCCCCGCTGTGGGGAGTCACCTTGTGTGGGGGCGGGGCTTGAAAGCGTGGTCACGGCGCCACCCCCTCTGGGGGCCTCCCGCCATTTTTGGGGTTCGGTGGCCGTCGGCTTCTGGACCAAGCGTCCCCCTTCGCAGGGGGTGGACCCTTTTCCGGTGTGTCGCCTTTATGTTTCCCCCCCCTTTTCTCTCCTTTCTTAGGGCTTTTTCTGGGCCCCGGGGGGCCCCTTCTTTCCGTCCACGCTTCTTTTTCCCTTTTTATATTTCACGCCCCGCCCCCCAGGTTTTTGCCGTGGGGGGCATCCGTATATCCCCGCGGCCCCTCTATTGGATTTGGCCCAACCCGGGGGGGGTTTGTAGTTCCCTTCGGTGGGCAACACGCTCCTTTGAGGGGGGGTTGGGGGTAAGACGGGAGGTCCAGTGTGGCCCCGCGGATAAATGGGGGTGGTCTGGTTGGTGGGGGCCAAGCGGAGGTTGCGGGGGGCCCCGACGGTCCCGCGGCTTGCCCCCACCATAGGAAACCGAAGCGTATACTTCCCGGACCCCTGGAGCTTTTTGGGTGAGGCCCTTCCCCAAAGACAGCTTCCCTCTTTGGGGCTCCGTGGGGGTGGGGGCGGGGGAAGTAAAAGTAATTTTTGTTATGTATACAACTAAAGATTTCCCCGGCCTGCCTCTCTCCCTGACGTCCGTTTGCCCTGGACTTCCCCCATTGAACCCTCTCACTTTGCCATTGGGCCTTTTTCCGGCCCCGGGACGGGCACGAAGCGGGCAGCCCCCCCTTTCCCTCCTCCTCAGCCCCCCGGGTCTGGCGGTCCCCGCATAAAGGGGGACGAACAGGGTTTTGAGAGACGAGCCTGGCCCTCGGGGACTTTACGTTGGGGAACCTTTGCTTTGCCCAAACGGTCCCAGGCCTTGTCATACAGGCTTTACATGATATTTTCAAGGCTTATGGGTGGTTCCCCCGATCCGTTTTTTTATGAGGGACAATGGACAATCAAATAGGGCTACAAAATTTTGCTGGGGAGATGAGCTTCCTCGTTTATGAGGAACCCACAAAGGGAAATTGGAGCGAGACATTACAGAGCCGAACTCATTCGTCTGAAATGTTGGAGACGGCCCTGATGAACACCCCCAAATTTTTGAGAAAATACAACATTATCCCCCGTCCGCACACCCCTACCCTTTTGGTACGTGGCTTATTAAAGGAAAGTGGTGGCAACTTTTCCTTCCCGCGCGGTATTTAGAGAAAAAAAATTGGGAATGACCCCGGAAGGCAACCTGAAAAGGAGGGCAGGGGGGTTCTAACCCGAGCCAAAGACCTACTCAGGCTCGGTGTTTTCCACATGCCACCCCGAAGACAGCAAATTTTCGATACCATAAAACCTCATCCAAAGTTCAATCCCGAAAGGCGTAGTTACAAATGCGCCCTCTTTGATTTTTCGGAGGCAGAAATACAAAAACATGTGCCGGAAAAAAGTAAAAGGTCTAAAAGGTCAAGGGAAGAAAAAAAACATGAAAATTTTATCACCTGTAGGTTTCAAGTCCCCCCGTTCCATCAGGTCGGTCCCCAGTCTTCAGGATAAAAGCCTTATCGACCCCCCATGCAGTGCTATGAGGCTACAGCTTGGGGCAGGGAAAAAAAATTTTGAAAACCCCTCCCGCTGTGGTCGATGCTCAGCGTTGGGTCCCCAGCCCAGTGACTGTACGTCAACTCCCTATGTTTCCCACTGCCGTGCTGATCACCCACCGAGTTCCGACAATGTGGGACTTATAAAAGAAGAAGACATCCTTTATTGGCCAATCCCAATTTATCAGTCTTGGGAGCCCCAGAAGAGAACTTTCCACAGACAAGCAGGCGGGGGGGAACGGGGACCACGCACCCCCCCCCCCAGGTGCTGCTTTCAGACGCTAATCAGCCCCTGATTCCCCCCAATTCTTTTAAACCCAAAACCCACCCCCTCCCAAGAAGAATAAGTCTCGCTACTGCCGTGTGTTCTGGGGTCTGCGACTCCTCTATAATGACCCTCCAACCACCTTCGTGTAGGCATCCGACAGGGAAAAAATGCAAAGTGACTCCTCCTCTAAGGGGGCCCCCAAAAACCCCACCAAAAAGGTCTCAGAACGAACTCGAGTTCCAATGAGTCCTTAGACCATGGGGGTCCCCCCGGCTAAAATACAATTGTGACAGGAGAGGAGGGACTTGCGTAAAGATAACCTGTGAGGGTGTGGGAGTACGCGTGACTCCTAAATCAGCCCCTGTTACCACCCCTGAAGGGCTAGCGACTCAGTCAACAGCACGCTGATGGCAAAGGTTTTTTCCACAACTTTGGGACAAAAGTAGTTGTAGTCTGTGTTTACGCAATCTTCAAGACCCTCGTGGGGGAGCTATCAGTAAACCTAGAAGTGGAAATCTTTGTTAGTAAATCTGATCTTTGGGGGGGACAACGGTCTTATACTGCCCCGGGGCCTGTATGAGAACCCGATTTCACCGCCGGGTACGCAACGCCAACCGACATCGGGAATGTACAGAAAAAAATAGTTTTCCATTTCTACAACACAAAAAAAGAGCGGGGGTTCAAATGGCGCAGCGTCTCAAGCCGTAAAGGGTCTGCATCAACTTACGCACGAAAATAAAATCTTTAATCCCCCAATGGAATACGTGGATTTTGTGCAAATGGGGGGAATAGTCCTTCTCATCAACGAGTTGGACCCAGAAAATTTTCTGTTTTCAAGAAACAATGATAGGGCGGGAAGGGTCTCTGCCCGCAGGTTATACCTGTCCCACACCACCCCCAGCAGGTGGGGTTTAGTGGTGGTTGTGGCTTTACCCTCGTCGGGGGTCCCCCTTTAAATGTATCCCGCGCAATCACCCTTGCAGGCTGTAGAGGT
Organism: Chionoecetes opilio; assembly: GCA_016584305.1. NCBI lineage: Eukaryota > Metazoa > Arthropoda > Malacostraca > Decapoda > Majidae > Chionoecetes > Chionoecetes opilio. The sequence goes on from JACEEZ010009154.1 coordinate 5,365, forward strand.
GATCCATCTGCAAAGACCTACACTGTTGCTCAATAATCTACCTCAAATGACGACATACCTCTCCAAAATCTTGGGATCTTATCCGCCAGCTTTCCCCCTCCATTTTTTTTCCTTGGAGACATGAATGGGCGGCATTTTTTTGTGGGGTTCCCCCAAAATCGTTTTGCGGGATTCCTCGTTAAAATTTATAGATGGCAACAACTTAAATATATTAAACACGGGAGAACCAACACATTCCATTGCAGACGGGAAAATTGAGCTATTGACCTATCACTCTGCAGTCCACAGGTCGCCCCCGACTTCTCAGGGAGGTGGGCCCATTTCTTTGGGGGAAAGGGCCTTACCCATAACGAAAGCAGTTCCCCGCCCCCCTTCCCCATGTTCCCAAAATGGTGCCTCTCTCTGCAGACTGGGAAAAAGGGGTTTTAAAAGGTTGGTTTTTTAACCATATAGATGACTTCCAAAAAAAAAATAGATGAGGCCGTAGATACTTTGGTCTCGAACCCTTTGCAGCCTCGCTGACATCCCCCGCCCCCATGGATTTTTCTCTCGCCGACCTGTTTCCCTGGGGACTAGGACTGACGGGAGCGAGGGTCACTCCCGCCGTGCAGAGACGCAATACATTTTGCGGCCAACTTATAGACCTAAAAAATATTTTTTCACAGGTCAAAGCTAGATACGACGGGATGAAAGAGTCTCGCACCCTCGGAGGGCTTTTATAAGTACGATCTGTGATTACCCCGGTGTCCCCGGTTTGGCAAAGAGTGAGGAAAATGAAGGGAAGTTTATCCCATCCCCCCTCCCGTTCATCGATTAAAGGAGACCCTGTGGCAGATCCCTTTACTGTAGCAGAAGATTGCTTCCCATTTGTGTCAGTGGCGCAGACAGACCTTGGTCTCCAAGTGAAGGGACAGACGCGAAAGAACAGGAAAGGCATAGATTTTTCCCCGAGGCGGGGAATCTTTCAAAGTTTTTTTACACCTCGTGAGTATGTCAAGCCATGAAGGTTTTCGTGACACTTTTCCCCGGCCAAAATGATTACCATATCTGCCTGTCATCTAAGAGATGAGGCTTAGATTTTTTGTTTTGGGATCTAAATAGGATTATTGAAGGAAATTCCCAAGTAGCTGGGGGTGGCGGTGGTGTCCCCATCCCTAAGCCTGGGAAGGACCACTCATACCCACGAATTTCCGGCCCATATCCCTAATTCATGTGGGTAAATTTTCGAAAAAATGGTAAATGTCGATTTAGGGGTTTTTGGGAAAGGGAAAACTTTTTCTCCCGTTCTCAGTGTGGATTCCCTAAGCATCACTTAACCGGGAAACGCTTATTTCCTTAGAGCATCCATAGCGGGGCATTGCCTCTCGGGCAACACATTGGGCTTTTTTCGACTTTAAAGGCTTACGAACGGCTTTGGGGAACGGTATATTTCAACTCTGTATGAGTTCGGGGTAAGAGGTCGTTGCCCGTGTTCCTCCAGAGTTTTAGCCAACCGGGTTTAGAGTTGATTTTGGGAACATACGTCTTCTGAAAAAACCCGTTTCCCGGTGGCATCCCCCAAAGGGAGCGTCTGAGTGTAGCTCTGTTCGCTTGGCCATCAATGGTATTTGAGTACTGCCAGAGGGGATTGTTTTGTAATTATAGTGGATGATTATCAATCTCTTTTGCTGCTTCAGGATGTCGGGTTTCAGAGAGAAGACTTCAACTTCTATTTATAAAGTTTGTGAAAAGGGCAAAGAATCGTGGGTTCAGGTTTTTTCCCAAAGAAGACTGTGTGTTTATTTTTTCAGAACCGTGGATTTATCCCGGGGCCCAGACCTACATCTTACGGGGAAAAGAATACCATGTAGGAAGAGACCCGGTTTTTTTGGGTATTTTTGACAATAGACTGATTGGGTGCCTCACCTTCGTGTCTCAAGATGACTGTCTCCCGGGCCTGGATTATGAAAGTCCTCCCACACCAGCTGGGGGTGATGCGTAATCCCCACTTCACCGCTCACTTATCCTTTCGAAGCTTGAATATGGTGGAAATGACTCCTCTGCCACACCCCCTCGACTGGGGTGGATTCGGTACATCATGCTGGGGTTTCCCTTGGCAACCGGGGCGTTTTAGGTCTTCTCCCATCCCAAGTTTTTTTGGTGGATGTGGGTCCTCCCCTTAGATCCAAAGCCAGTCCCCCCTGTTTAAAATGTTGGTTTTCCCCCCCTCCAAGCCTCCCGATCAATAGCTTGCCGTGCTGGTCTTGTGATCAGGATCGCAACTTTTCCCTGGGGAAGAAGCTTACCAAAAACCCTTGGTTTCCCATTGACAGCTATTTTGGAGACGTATCCTTCCGCTTTTTCGGTCTGCCCCCATAGGCCTACGACAGTCGGTCCCCTGGGTTTTCCCAGAAGGTCCTTTTTCAAAAGCCTTCCCCCTTTAAAAGGGGCTTTTCCTCCCCAGGTGAGCGTGCCAGTTTTTTTGACACTTTTTACACACAGGTTCGGTCCCTATCTTACTGATGGTTTCCAAATCAGACGTAGGAGTTTGGGTACGGGTGTATTCCACGTTTAAAAAAGGGGTCACCTCCAAGGTTTCATCTGTTTTTACGGGTGAAAAAAAGTGCTATTTATATCCTCATGATTATTTTTACCTTTGGAGTTTCTTTTTTCAATTTTTTGTGATTCTTTTAGTGCTTTCAATCACTATGTAATTTTAATCTCCCCATCCCCTGGGGCAAAGCATCCGGAAGGCTTTATCTGCCAAGAGGCGAGGCCGGACGGTCAGCTTTTTTTGGGTACCCGGGACATGTAGGTGTTGCCCGGGAAAGAAGCTGATGCTTGGCAAAATTGCAGCTAAAAGACCCCGCCTATCACATTTTTGCTGCGGCTACGGACCTACGCTGGCAAACCATAGATCAGTTACAAAGTTGGCAAGAACGTTGGATTTCATAGGGCAAAAAATGGCACCATCCGCCAAAGTACGAGGACTGGGGGTACTCGGTTCTCCCGAAGATGGAGATGCCTTTGGGACGATTGCGATTGGGCACATTATATATCATGGGTTTCCCCAAAGGAGGGGGGCCACCCTCCTTTCGGTGTTGTTTGGTCCCCCAACTTGGGCACTTGTGGTCGAGTGTCCCAGTTTGGGGGCCCGTGTGAATTTTTTTCCCGGTGTCGCGGGTCGGACGGTGCTTACCGTCTCTCCCCGGCAGGGAGAGAGGTTTTCTCCGGGAAATGAAGTCCAACATTTTTTTGAGAAAGGTGGCCTTCTCAAAAAAGTTTTGATGTTTTTAAAATTAATTTTGATTTTTTTAATGTACTCTTGTTTTTTTATGTATTTCGTAATTTTTAAAATTTTTTTTTTATCTTAAATTTGTTTTTTTAGTTTTTACTTTTAAAGATTTTTGTAAGCAGGGGTCAATAACCCCGCAGTTGCGGCGCCTTAAAAATTTTAAACAACAACTCTCCTCCTGTTCTCCTGTTTCTTCTCCTCCTGTTCCCTGTGTCTTCTCCTCCCGTTTTCCCCCTGTTGTCTTCTCCCCCTTTTTTTTCTGTTGTCTTCTCCTCCTTTCCTCCTGTTGTCTTCGCCTCCTGTTCTCCTGTTGTCGTCTCCTTCTCCTCCTGTTCCTCCTGTTCCCTTCTCCTACTGTTCCTCCTGTTGTCTCCTCCTCCTGTTCCACCTGTTGTCTTCTCCTCCTGTTCCTCCTGTTGTCTTCTCCTCCTGTTCCTCCTGTTGTCTTCTCCTCCTCCCGTTCCTCCTGTTGTCTTCTCCTCCTGTTCCTCCTGTTGTCTTCTCCTCCTGTTCCTCCTGTTGTCTTCTCCTCCTCCTGTTCCTCCTGTTGTCTTCTCCTCACTGTTCCTCCTGTTGTCTTCTCCTCCTGTTCCTCCTGTTGTCTTCTCCTCCTCCTGTTCTTCCTGTTGTCTTCTCCTCCTGTTCCTCCTGTTGTCTTCTCCTCCTGTTCCTCCTGTTGTCGTCTCCTTCTCCTCCTGTTCCTCCTGTTGCCTTCTCCTACTCTTCCTCCTGTTGTGTCCTCCTCCTGTTCCACCTGTTGTCTTCTCCTCCTGTTCCTCCTGTTGTCTTCTCCTCCTCCTGTTCCTCCTGTTGTCTTCTCCTCCTGTTCCTCCTGTTGTCTTCTCCAACTGTTCCTCCTGTTGTCTTCTCCTTCTCCTGTTGTCTTCTCCTCCTGTTCCTCCTGTTGTCTTCTCCTCCTGTTCCTCCTGTTGTCTTCTCCTCCTGTTCCTCCTGTTGTCTTCTCCTCCTGTTCCTCCTGTTGTCTTCTCCTCCTGTTCCTCCTGTTGTCTTCTCCTGTTCCTCCTGTTCCCCTTTTCCTCTTCCCTCCAGCTCCTCTTCTCCTCTTCTTCATCCTCCTCCTCTCTTTCCTTCTGTTCATCTCCTATATCATACCTCTTAAAATTTAAGTCATCCCGTCAATCCAGTACCTTCAACTTACTCTCGTTTTATTACTTCATTCTTTCTTTCTCCTATATCTCTCTTTCCTTCTGTTTTTCTCATTTATCATACCTCCTAAACCCCTTCACGCCCAGACCTTTCCTTTGCTATACAAAATTGTCTGTTGTTAGCCATAAAATTACGAAAAGTAACTGAATATACCAATTTAGCTAGTGGACAAGGATGCTAAACAGGTCATATCTATAAAATATTGGTTATATTCATTAAAATCATCTAATGGTACCCAAATTACAATGGAAATTACGTTCTGGGTCTCAAGAGATTAAATCTACGTCATGCCGTTTCTTTCAGTGCCTTCATATCAGTTTACTCTTGTGTTCCTCCCGCCTAGGAGAAGGAACCTGACTCCCGTTTTCTTTGCACTGTGGTTGAAAGGTAATCTCGTAGGCCAGAAATAATTATAAAGTTTGTAAGATTAACTAACTGGCGAGCCTTGTGTGTGTGTGTGTGTGTGTGTGTGTGTTAGGAGGTTGGAAGTGTGTGTGTGTGTGTGTGTTAGGAGGGTGGAAGTGTGTGTGTGTGTGTGCGGCGTGTGTGTGTGTGCGTGTGTGTGTGTTGTATCAAGGAGAGAGAGAGAGAGAAGAGAGAGAGAGAGAGAGAGGAGAGAGATAGAGATCAGATATAGCGAGCGAGCGAGAGAGGAGAGATAGAGAGAGTAGAGAGAGAGAGAGAGAGAGAGAGAGAGAGAGAGAGAGAGAGAGAGAGAGAGAGAGAGAGAGAGAGAGAGAGAGAGAGAGAGAGAGAGAGAGAGAGAGATAACTAAAGATTTTTCATCTATCCAGACACTTTGCAAGTACCAACTACAGGTTATTGACTATACAACAGCCCACCAAACGTCCAACACGAACTAAGGCGGCTCGAACCGCTGACCGAATGCACATGGGACGCTGCACTTGCGTAACTCACGCTCTACCACCCTTGCCAAAACTGCGGGCCGAGAGAGAGAGGAGAGAGAGGAGAGAGGAGAGAGAGAGAGAGAGAGAGAGAGAGAGAGAGAGAGAGGAGAAGGAAAAGAAAGAGACGCGAAAGAGAAAGAGAAATAAGAGCAGATTCCGATGTTCTTTGGGTATTTGTTTTTTCGTGTCTCTCGAAGGCATTTTGGATGCGTAAAGGTTTTAGAGATCGGATTTACAATATGAAAGAGAGAGACAGAGAGAGAGAGAGAGAGAGAGAGGAGAGAGAGAGAGAGAGGTACGAGAGAGAGAGAGAATAACCCCTCGTTATTTTGCACCGCGGTGATCGGACGTGTTTCTGGCGCTCCTTGGAACTTGGAACTATAAGGGGTCTGCTTGCAAAATGGGGAAGTAACCAGAAAAATAACCGCCTGCACAGAGACCTACTGTTCCGCGTGCAACAAAGAGTGCATATTAGAAGCAATAAAATGCCAAAGTGTAAGAATACATACACACATATTGTACTCGTCTTCCTGTGTCCCATAGTGGAAAATTTTTTCACTCCAAGTCCTACACTGTAGGACTGTGACGGACGCAGCTCAGTGAACATGGGATAGACATTTGCTTTGGTGATGCCTTATTGGAAAAAGAAAAGGAGAATAAATTAAAACTGAGAACAGTGAGGCAAATAAAACTGTGACCATGAGATAGCGAACAACCGGATAACAGTTCGGACTGTTTCGGAGCATGTTTCAGAAGACCACAGGGACGACAACCGACCACTCAGGTAGAAACCCTAAGTCCACATGTGACCCAAAGGTGAACAAAACGAAGAATATATTTACCCTAAGACATTATCGTTTGTACGTGTGATCTTATAACGGTCGTACTGCCCCTATGCGCACCGCCAAAACTGTGCAATACTTTAAAAGCACTGGTCGGGATTCGTTAGGGGTTGCAAAGAGGGCACAAATGTCTTATTTACACCTCCCATGCTGTTATGGCTCGGAGAGAAGGCGTGAGTGTTTTAATTTACAGTGTAAAAGTTACATGTGAAGGGCACCCGCCGCTACTACCCCACCTCATGAACAAAGTACCGAACACGTAACCAACCGGACAACCACCACCCGTCGTTTAAAACAACATTGACCTATCCTCAAACACAAAGTGCTTTCGACGAATTTTTATGAGAACCAAGCCGAAATACTCAGACTGAGAACTAACGTGTACCTTTTATGCAGCACATGAGCAAAATGGCAGCAGCACACAGCAACACATCGTCGTTCAGATGCTAAAGTAATGCCTGGCAGTGGGAAGTGCTCACTCCGCCCCTAGTGGGTCCTGACACATCTGATTCCACCAGTGACTACGCCCTTACCAATAATTACACTTAAACATTGCAGCCTCACCCATAACAGATTTCAAAGGGAACTGAAGCTACTCTCAGAAATAGTGGCAACAGAAAGAGTCATGATACTCTCCCTAACTGAATCTCACCTTATACAGAAAATAAAAAAGAGGCGGAAATAACATTGATAATTTATACTCACTTCAGAACCGACAGATGCCCCCAAAGGAAAAAGGCCGGCGTCATCACCTATGTGACCGATCACCTTGCAGCCGAAGTTTCTTTTCTCTGATCTAATTCATATACAGACAGCTCAGTTTTGTACATAACACTTATTGACATGATTTATATCAATATTTATTAGACCACCAGCATGTCCGACGGCAAAGTCTCGAGTCTTTAACAAGGATGGAAATTATTGTTAGGACAATTTACCCCCACCCATCCCTGCTACAGTAAGTGCCTCTCTGGACAACCTAAATTTTCCATTACTTTGAATGGAAGATTCGGAACAATCTCGGTGGGGCAGCTGACTGCGGTTCAGGCTGAAGCATTCCTACTCTTCGCCCAAACCCTGTCTGACACACATCAGCAATACACCCACAAGGGCGACAACATACTTGATGTGGGATTGACCAACAATGATGATCTTTTCCATAACTTTCACAATTGACCCAACAAACCTCTCGAAATCACAACATCGTAACCCTGACAACAACCATGACAGCTAACAACATCACCGTGACTTCAAGCCCAGTACAGCACACGGCGGTGAGATGTAATCACTTGAATTTCTTCAGTGAGTCCATCTGCTGGATAAACTTGAAAAGATACCTTAATACAAGTGGACTGGCATACTTGAATGAGCAAATTCTGACCCTAGTTCAGGACAACAAATTCCTCAGTAAATGCCATGAATTTTGTGAAAAACATGTACCGCATAAGAAAAACAGCATCCAAGAAAAGTATACCAAGGATCCAAGGTACTTATGCGTAAGCGTACGAAGCTTCGAAAGAGTTGAGGCAAAGTGACAATACAACAACAAGACACGACTAGAAAGGCAGATCAACACCTTATGAAAAACTTAAACCTAATCAGTTGAAGCTAGACAGCTTCCGGAGAGAAGCACAGGCTGTAGCATGTATTAAAACTAATCCTAAGTATTTTTACAAATATGCTGCATCACAGTCAACACTAAAGGCCCCCATCCACGGTGCGATTGGTCGTACAATCTGATCCGACAGACCTGATCCGATGGATTTCCTACCACCCACTAACGATCCGACCGCACCCCTCAACTAGTTATTTGGTGATAAGGAAACGCGAAGGCGGTTCTCATGATGGCTCTCTGCAACGAGAAATTACTTTGATGGGTGCTGATATTATCACAGCTAAGGACGTAAAAATCCCGCAACTCCGCACCAGACATCATGCGCGAAGCTAGTTTTTGTAATTTCTTTCCGGAACACACTTAAATTATAATTCTCATATTATTATTTATTACCTCCGCCAACGAAGTTGGAGGGGTTATGTTTTCACCCCGATCTGTCTGTCTGTCTGTCTGTCTGTCTGCCTGTCTGTCTGTCTGTTTGTTAGTGTACAGGATTTCTCAAAAAGTTACGAATAGATTTGGACCAAACTCAGTATACCAAGTCTATTTGTATAGAGGAAGACCTGATTAATTTTGGATGAAATCTATTGACAACTGTTTGCCATGGCAACCAATTGATGAAATAGTAAGCAGGAGGTATGGGCGCTCCATACTGAGTGTGTATATATATATATATATATATAATATATATATATATATATAATATAATATTCTATATATATATATCTATATATATATATCTCTATCTATGTATTAATTATAATATATAATATATATTATAATTATATATTTTTTTTTTTTTTTTATTTAATTTTTTATTTAACTTTTCTTTTTCTTTTTTTTTATATGGCGGGCGCCTTCTGTCTAATGCGAACTTCACATTCGCCCTCGCGACTGTGAATTGATGATCAAGTCAAAACTTATCCATCTGCCCCGACTCTTAGTCTGGCGGGCCGCAGCCCCTATGCAGGCCCCGCAATTCAAAACATTGTCGGTGTGCAGTCCAGGGGCAGGAACCCAGCACAAAGGTATTTGCGCCAGCAACGACCCATCTCTCCGACTTCTTTTTCCTACGACGAAAGCTACAAACCTCCCTTTTCGCCGTTAAACGCGTCGGAAGGCGCCTGAATGGCTAAGACGAGTAATGGACGTCATCAAGCGCGTCATCAGTCACCAGCCAATGACAAACAGTTTTTAAAATTCTCGCCATCACAAGTCCGCGAGACATATTTTCGCGGGCAGATGGCATGCCACTGCCTCTCCCGCTTCTGTCCTGTCATCTCAAATTAATTCTCGTTTTATTCGGAATGCTTGCGTTTTAAGGAGTTTTAATGTATCAGATAGTAAGATTTATGTAAGGATCCTGTGTTTTGCTAGTGTTTTTTGGTGGTAGAAAGTCAAAGCGGAGCCATAGGGGGGGCCAATGGGGCCCCATCACTCAATCAATCAATCATTGGGTGCATACGGCCGGGGGGCGCGTCGCCCGCCCACCCTACGACGCCACTCCCTGGGGTCACCACGCGCGAGTGTCCCTGGCGGAGGCATCCTTTCCCATACCAAGCAGCTCTGACAAAAACATCAACTTGTCCCGCAGCCACGAGCCTTGTGGGCGCCCCCTGCCTCCTCCACGCCGGAATTGTCTCCTTACAGATACAACCCGTGGAAGGATCGGGTTTCAGGTAAGCGTGCCACATGCCCATATAGCCGAGTTGGCGCTGACGACTATGCAGGTAATGCGGCCTACGATTCAGTCTCACGGTGCAATCGCTGTTTGACAACGTAATCATCCCAAGCGATACCCCATGATTCTGCAAAGACACGTTAATACCAAAGGCATGGATTCGTCTTCTTCAAGTCACTATTTATGTCAGTCTCCCACCATAGAGTAAAGACAGGGATACACGATCGACGAGATCCGGTCTTTGTCCTCCTGCACAGGTACGACACGCCAAATACTCCCGCTGAGCGTTCCATACTCCCGGTGGCTGCCAGCCGCCGTAAGACGTCTTGACGTGACCCCGCCGTCATTATGGACTTGCGCTACCAGTTATGCAAAACTTTCCAAGATCTCAATTCCTCGCCACACGCATGAACAGACTGTACTCTTCATCTAGTAGGTTCTCCAAATAACCTGACCTTGGTCTTGAGCCAGGAGACATCAAGTCCCAAAGGCCTTTGCCTCCTCGTCAGCGCCTCGAAGCCATCACCATGGCCCTCCACGACTCAGCAAGGAAGGGTCTGAGGCCATGAGAACCTAAAGTCCCAAAGGCTTTGCCTCCTCGTGCAGCGCCTCGAGAGCCATCACCAGGACCTCCAGCGCTCAGCAAGATTACTGCTCATCGGCAAAAAACAGATCAGTGATCTTGGTGTTTGCGACTGATTGCTGTTGGGGGGCCACAATCACTTTGATCTACAAACCTTGTCCAATCCCAGTCCTACAAGCGTTGAAAAAGTGGATGGGGCAAGGACGCACTCTGCCTCAGCTCCTGTATTCACAGGAAAGAAGCTGGATACACCTGCCCACACTCCAGCACTCTCAGTCCCAAATACGAACCATTTTCAAACCAATAGTCCTTTCAGAAATCCTCGAAGTCGCAGAAGATCCCAGAGTGCTCCGATGCCCTGAGTCAAACGCCTTCTTGAGATCAACTAGGCTGCAAGCATCCCCCGTCGAAACTCACGTCGGCATTCCACCAGGACACGAGCGCTAGGGGCCATGGCCCGCCCAATTCAACACATAGACTTTAGGAGTGTTGTTATAATTTTCATCATTTTACTATATTGAATATCCTGGCAAAGAACATATAATGAACCCCCCATAGGGCTCAAAATCCCCCGATTAAGTCATATCGCAAAGAATACTCTCCTGGGGGCCTTACGTGCGCCTCCCGACCCCAGCTGATTAGGTCCCCACCCCTCAAACCATCATTGGGAGGTGGCCCCCCGCCCAATTATTTTTCCTGGCTACGCCCTTGGTAAAGTGTGTGTGTGGTTGAAATAGTGATATGGGGAGGCCCCGCAGCAAGGCCTCTCCGTCATTCGCCCCGCCATCAGTTCACCTCATCAACATCTTTAAATCACCCTTATTTACTGTGACACAACGGTGCTACATTTATTTAGATAATGACTAAGTATATATACCTTCACCATAATCACTCTTTGTATAAGTCATGAGTAAATAGGACGTTTCATCCTGTCCAAACCTACAGTGGCGGAGGAGCTGGCGGCTCCAGCCGCCACACTCAAATTTGAGTAAAAACCCGCAGTTATATCCGCCTCACCTGTCCCCTCCTTCCTGAAGAGACAGTCAGCTCCGCACCCCGTGAGAGCACCATAGGATTATCACCGGGGATATAGTTCCTCAAGGGGTTATCGCTCCCTATTAAATATTACCAAAGAAAATCTATCTCCCTTGGTGAAGTTGGTGTGAGATCCACCTCACGGCTTCATCATTCTGCGGCACTGCTGCCGAAGGCCGCGCTGCCAGACTTGGGTGAGTCCCTTGCTTGTATTATATCTCTTTACTCATATATATGAATAATATCCATCCAAATGCAATCATATGTCCTACTTCACCTATAAAAAAATATGTCATAGCATGACCAAACAATATGATCATGCCTGTAGACTTCCGACCACTGCTATCCGGTCGTGAGCAGTCGTGGCCAGTGTGCAACGTTTTAAAGACGACACCTAACGACTTTTCTCGCGCTGTGGGTTCCGTCCGTTGGACTAACGACCAAAATAAAAAAAAGGGGGGCACTTTAGTGTTTTGTTGGCTTCTGGCCCAGGTATACGTGGTCTATGCGCCAGTATATCCCACAAATTATTGGAAACATGAGACCGAAGGGCGGGGACTAATGTTTACTCCCCGCTCTGTCTCATGTCTTCCATGGGCAAAGGAGATTCGTTTGACTTCCGCTCAACATTCGCCATCTCCCGAAGTTAAGCTAGAACTAATTTCTTGGTGGGCATTTTTTGTCTTTACAGTGTGGAATATACATCTATACAAATTTCGTGCATATTTTCCCAACCAACTAACCAAAATATATAGGTTGTAAATAGATATTTCCACTGGTAGTAGTTGGTCAAGTTTACACAGATATATATCAGGAAATATTGGCAGATAGGATATTCTGAGACATCAAAGAATTGCTGAAGGAAATGGTCATTTACATGCATACATAGAAAATTATTTTAGTGAGAAAACGTTTTCGAGAAAAGAACGGGTGGGAACTTTCTACACTGTCCGTATTTTATCGGGTGTGTTGATAAAATTATCAAGAAATATTCGCCAAAAAAAAAGTGTTTTTTACATAGTGCTAAAAGCTTACATTCCATTTTCTTTATGTTCAGGAGCTCTACACAGTGAAACAAACTCAAAGCTTTAATCCATAAAACATTACTGAAAACAAATCGAGATAAATATAAAAAAATAGTGTTTTTCGAGAGAATGTTTATGTTACGCTACATTTACAACGGTGGATATTCATTTATACTAAAAACCTAATTGTTCTATGGATGACTGAATATATTTCCCTTCTTTTGTATGAAGCACGCAAACAAACATTCTGCTTTCTCAGAAAAGTTACTAGTTGAAAGTTGGTCCAATTTACTGTTTTTTTGCACATTTATTAGAGTCTCATGATGGCATTCTGTTTTTTGTGTGCTTTACATATTTGTATTGTAATAATCTATGGACAACATCTACAAAGATAATAGTATAACTTTTAAATCTGATAAGAGTATTTTGTTGTATGGGAAAATTAAACTGGACAGTAAACTTTTTTAAACGATAGGTGAAAAGCCCTTTTGAGGGCCTCTCGCCACGGGCTGCCCGAGCAAGAATTCAATAAATACAATTACGAATGCGAGAGGGTTTTTTAATTGGGCAGCATGTGGGTGTTCTTAGGCCACTCGACGACGCAGAAAGATTTTAAGTGGATTTATGTTCTCCACTCGGGATCGACACTCCGGTCTTCGAGAACGCCACACGTGACAGCTAACCATTCTCTACCACCGCCTCCCCTAGATGTTGTTGGTGGTAATGGTGTTTAACCTTGAATATACATTTTGTTCTGTTATCTATTTCTTTAAGTTATCTCGCTTATCTTTGGTAACTTCGACAGTCTGTTTGATTAAACGGATGACGTCAAGTAATAAAGCAAAGCTGCAGGACGAATACAATATTAAATCGTCGAATTTAAACGGATAGAGCATGGTGATACACGACAATGGCGGATCGCACTGCCTTCACCTGTGTTTTGGACAGGTGACAATAGGACAGGTGATCACGGGACAGGTGCATTCAGTGGTAGTATCGATAGGACAAGGTGGACAGGTGGCCTCGCTAGACGTGGTGGGTCAGGTGAATTCATGGTGGTATCAGTTGAACAGGGATCGCACGTGCATTCACCTGGTGTGGTTGGACAGTTTGGACAGGTGACCACGGGACAGGTGGTTGTACCTGATGTGGTTGGACAGGTAACCTCGGGACAGGTGGTTGTACCTGGTATGGTTGGACAGGTGACCTCGGGACAGGGGGTTGTACCTGGTGTGGTTGGACAGGTAACCTCGGGACAGGTGATTGTACCTGGTGTGGTTGGACAAGTAACCTCGGGACAGGTGATTGTACCTGGTGTGGTTGGACAGGTAACCTCGGGACAGGTGATTGTACCTGGTGTGGTTGGACAGGTTGATTGATTGATTGATTGAGTTCATAAGCAAAATTTTACAAGTTAACATAAATCATACATATTATCAAAATCAGTTAGTGGCATTAGTCCGCTGAGCATCTGCTCCTAGCGGACAGAACAATAACTTGTACAGCTATGAAAATATATCGAGTGCGGCAATATATTAACAAATAATATCCTAAATGTTCCTTAATATGATATATACCTATGCAATTAATTTTCCCTACACACTAGCCATAAAAAATCACAAAATACAAAATACTATTACGTAGAAAATTTTCTTACATATATTTTTACATATACAGGTGACCGCGGGACAGGTGGGCTCTTGCGGCAGCATGATGTCTAGGAGGGTAGTGGCCCTTTGGCTGGAATCAAAGGCCTGCGGGAAACGGTAACATTAGGGTATTCATGGAGCTCGCACACACACACACACACACACACACACACACTCGCACACTTGCACACGCGCGCACGCACACGCGCGCACACACGCGCACACACACACACACACACACACACACACACACAAGGGTAATCCGTGGTGTAGTGGTTAGCACGTTCAGTTCACAACCGAGAAGTCCCGGGTTCGATCCCCGGGCGGAGCGGAAACATATGGGCTGTTTCCCTAAAACCCGAGCCCATGTCCACCCAGCAGTAAATGGGTAACGGGTGTCCAGCGGGGGATTTGTGACCCCCCTCCCGGGTGATGGCCTTCGCCAACCTAACACTAAGGATGAATGATACAAATGTTGATATGGAGACGGGGCCAAACGAGCGTTGCTCTGGCCCTGTAAAATACAACTAGATGAATACAACTAGATGAATACACACACAGGCTGGTGGAAAATAGGGCAGCAGGGCACGTGATGAATACGTGTAAGTCGTTATATTTGTAGAGACTTATTTGGGCCGAGTTAAATATGTACGTCCAGTTTTGTACACATTTTATTTATAAGTCCAACTAAGGAACATAGAATATTTACAACCAGTAAGTTAATGTTGTGAACACAGCCAGGGAGTGACACGGAGCTCGTGTAGCGGGGCGTGTTGTAGGTAGTGTGTCCCGAGGCCTTATGTTTTCCTTCTCCCGGCTTCCGACCGCTCCTTCCTCCTGTTTCTAACTGGCGTTGACATTTATAAAAGGTTGATACCTGTACATTTTGCCTGTGACCTTCTTGGCTCGAGCTAAGAGAGTGCAAGCTGTCACTGGTTCTCACGGTGGAACATGGCAGGAAAGATATACATATAATTATATATACATTACATATATATAATTATATGTTTATAATGTTCCTAAAAATACTCTGGTTTCCTTTGATGTTAAATACATGAACATATCCTGTATGAAAGTTATAATACGTGTTACACTTGTGTGATAATAGTTGTAATTCAATAGTAATAGTTATGCAAGTTATTATATATGTTAGAAGTGATAACTGATTGACATACGTAAACCTGTTATCTACTTCCGGATTGTATGTACACTTCGCATTCCACTCGCAATTATAAGTAACCAATAACAATAAAAGCTCACATTAATCTAACCTGATCACTACAGTCATCAGTGATTCAAACTATAGATTAGATAAACGATATAAATGTAATTTTACAAGAGCCCGAAATTCCCACACGACCTGGAAGAAAAATGGAAAAATAGGAAAAACAACAACAGTTGCGGAACAGCCTTCGAAGGAGCATGATGTCCATATGCTTCCTCACACGCTTTTATAATCTGCTGAAGACCCACCAATTAGCCTCCGTTGTAAAGTGTTTGGTTTTGTGTCAGAGGTTGCGTCGCATAGAGTCTCTAATAACCTTATGACATTCTGTGCAGTGAAAAAAACACTATTGTTCCCTTATGGAGAGAGAGATGAAGAAAAAAAGAGAGAAAAAAATCCAAGCATCTAATATATATATATATATATATATACATATATACATTATATACATATAATATATATATTATACATATATACATATATACTATATCTATATATCTATATTATTATATATATATATATATATATATACATATATTATATATATATATAGATATATATATATAATATATATATACATATCTATATATTCTATATATATATAAATATACTATATACATATATATATTATAATATATATATACATATATATGACATATATATATAATATAAATATATATATATATATATATATATATATACATATATATAGTATAACAATATATATAGATATATATATATTATATATTATATATATACATATACATATACATATATATATCATATATTACATATAATATATAATATATACCTATATATATACAGTATACATAAATTACATATAATATATATACATATATATATATGATATAGTATATATATTATACATACTACATATATATATCTATAGATATTATATATATATACTATATATATATATATATTCTAACATATACATTTTTATAACTAATAATATTATACTATATATATATATTAGATATAATATCATATACATATAACACATATCGTACTATATATATATATATATCTATATATATCATATATATATATATCGATAATATAATACATATATATACACATATAAATATAATATATTAGACATATATATACACATACGATTATATATACATAATAACATATACATATATCCTATACATAATATATATACATATATATATACATATAGATACATATATATATACATATATATACATATATATATACATATTATATACATAATATATATATATATAATGATATACATTATATATACATATATATATATATTATATATAAATAGACATATTATATACATATATATATATATATATTACAATATAGAGATATATATATTATATATTCATATATATATATACATATATATATACATATATATATACATATATTATGATACATATAGGTATATACGTATTATATATACATATATATTATATTATACATATTATACATGATATATACATATATATATATATATATTATATAGTACATATATATACATATATATACATATATAATATATACATATATACATATATAATAATATATTATAATACATATATATACATATATATTTATATATACAATATATATACATATACATATATAGGTGAGGGGGGCATATATATTATATATATATATATATATATATATAAGACCTATATATACATAATTACATATAGTACACATATATTATATCTAATATATAAAGGTGAAAAGAGTATATTATATAATATATATAATATATACATATATATATATATATATATATATATATATACCTATATATATATATATACATATATATATACATATACATTACATATATATAGACATAATATATACATATTATCTATACATATATATATATAGTATAATATATATAATATATACATATATATATATTATATATACATATATATATATATATATACATATATATACTATTATATAAATATCTCATATATTATATTATACCTATATATATATATACATATATATATATATAATTATAATATATATATAATATCATATATATAAGATATAATATATATAATATATCAGATTAATATATATATATATAGATATATATATATATTAATTTATTTATATAATAATTTTATATATTATATATATGTTATATATTATATAATATATAATAGATATTATATATCTATACTAATATATTATATATAATATATATATATAATATATTATATATATATATATATATTATAAATATATATAATATATATATAATATATCTTATATATATATAATAAGGCAATACTTTTCTCCATGAGGATCGAGACCTTATAATGAAGATCATAAACCCGCGGGTAGAAACATCTTTGATTGTTATTTTGAACGTTTCGGCTAATAACATTAAGCCTCATCAAGCCTAAAATCGGTACAACAAAATTTTGTTAAAAAAATGAAAAATAATACAATTATAAAATTATTTGCGTATTTAAAAGGCCTACCCTAAATAAAATAAAAATAAGAAATAAAAATTAATCAAAACAGTAATAAAAATACTACCTACACCTACAATCAACCGCAGTGGAGTGTGGGATTCCCCCAACATTGTCCTAAAAGCACACAAGCGGGGTTGAGGTGCCCTGTGCGCATGAGGGACGGTTTGTGTGGTGGGTGAGGAGGCTCTCACATATCCATCGGGTGGAGTCCCGTGGGAGCTTGTGTGTAATTATTAAAGTCTTTTGGTTTGTTTATTGGGTGCCTGAGGCTTCGGAATGATCCCCGAAATGGCTGAAAAATGGTGTTTGGACACGGGTTTTGCCAGTCCTGTGATACAGTCCCCGAGGCTCCGGCGCTCCTATTGGTGAGGGGCGTGTTGTCTGCCCATATAATGCACGTTACAGCTACTGCACTTAAATTGGTACACCCTGAGGAACTCAGGGGGCATCAGGGCTTCCTCTCCTTGAGTTTAAAACAGTGTGATAAAACGTATAGGGGGCTTGATACTACCTAATTGAGAACTTGTGGATAACATTGCCGAAGACAGGAGTTGAACTATTGTTTCGGAGGGGAAAAAGATTTGTTTCCTATGAAGGTAATTCATAAAATCACAACGGCTTTATGATCGTAATGAATTAGGGGGGGTTGATGTAGTTTGATTTAAACTGTTTTACCAATGTACGTGTTAATGAACTGCAGGGGATAACCAATTTAAGTTTAAGAAGTGTGTCCTCAAGTACCTTACTAAATTCTAAGTGAAAATTGTGTGTATGAAGATGTATGTATGTCGTTAACAATTTTGGTTCTTCATAACACACACCAATTTTACACGTAGAATTAGAGTACTTGAGACACACTCTTAAACTAAATGGTTATCCCCTGCAGTTTCATTCACACGTACATTGGTACCATTTAAATAAACTACACTCACCTCTCCCCTAATTCATACCGCATCATAAATCCGTTGTGTTTTTAGAATCCCTTCATAGGTAACAAATTCTTTTCCATCCGAAACAAGCTCAACTCCGGCTTCGGCAATGTTATCCCAAGTCTCGCTAGAGTAGTATTCAAGCCCCTTAAAATACTTTATCACCCTGTTTTATAAACTCAAGGAGAGAATCCTGATGCCCCTTGCGTTCCTCAGTGGTGTACCAATTTAATACAGTATGCTGTACGCTGCCTTATATTGGGCAGAACCAAACGCCACCTCACCCTAGGATCGCGAGCATCGGACTGTCTCACAGGACTGGCAACCCGTGTCCAACCACCATTTTCAGCCATTCGGGATCATTCCGAAGCCTCAGGCCCCCCAAATTAACAAATCCAAGAACTTTCATATTTTACACACAAGCTCCGGCACGCTCCACCCGATTATATGTAGAGCCTCCTCACCCAGCCACCAAACCGTCCCCTATGCGGCAAACAGGGCACCTCAACCCCCGCTCGTGTTCTTTTAGAAGACCATGTGGGGAATCCCCACACTCACTGCGTGGTTATTGGTCTGTGTAGTATTTTTATTACTGTTTTTAATAATTTTTTAATTCTTAGATTTTATTTTATTTTTAGGTTAGGCATTTTTAAATCGCAATAATTTTATAATTTTGTATATTTTCATTTTTAACAAACTTTTGTATCGTTTTAGGCTGATTAATGGCTAATGTATAGCCGACACGTTTCCAATAAACATCAAGATGTTTTCTACTTCTATCCCGCGCTGGTTTAGATTAGTTCTTCCATATATATATAAATATATATTAATAAATATATTATATATAATAATATTATATATATAATATTATATATATATATATATATATATTATATATATATATATATATTATATATGCTTTATGCTTGCTTGGATTTTTTGTTCTCCCTCCCTACTCCCCTCTATTTTTTTTTTCTTTTCTCTGCTCTAACACTCTTCTCTTCTCTCCAGAAGGGAAACAATAAAGTGTAGTCACTACGTGTTTTGGTGTTTTAATCTACTGTCCACAAGGAATGTCATAAAGGTTATTAGTAGTTATATATACCTCTCTTTCCCCCTGTTCACTCCTATATCTACCTCTTAAATTTTTAAATCTCCCGTCAATCCGTACCTTCACTTACTTCGTTTTTACTTCATTTTTCTTTTTCCCCATATCTCTCTTTCTTTTTTTTTTCCATTTTCATACCTCCAAAACCCCCTTCACGCCCCGACCTTTCCTTTGCTATACAAAAATTTTCGGGGGTTTGCCATAAAATTACGAAAAGTAACTAAATACCATTTAGCTAGTGGACAAAGGGTGCTAAACAGTTTTATATAAAAATTGGTTATATTCATTAAAAACATCTAATGTACCCAAAATTCAATGAAAAAATTTCGTTCTGGGGTTTAAAAGATTTAAAACTCGTCATGCCGTTTTTTTATGCCTTCATATCAGTTTACTCTTGTGTTCCCCCGCCTAGGAGAAGGAACTGACTCCCCTTTTCTTTGCCCGGGTTGAAAGGGAATCTCGTAGGGCCCGAAATAAATTTTAAAGTTTGTAAAATTAACTAAATGGCGAGCCTTGTGTGTGTGTGTGTGTGTGTGTGGGGTTAGGGGGTTGGGAAATGTGTGTGTGTGTGTGTGTTAGGAGGGGGAAGTGTGTGTGTGTGTGTGCGGGTGTGGTGGTGCGTGGGTGTGTTGTGTTCAGAGAGAGAGAGAAGAAGGAGGAGAGAGAGAAGAGAGAGGGAGAGAGAGAAGAGAGAGAGAGAGGAGCGAGCGAGGGGGAGGAAGGGGGAGAGAAAAGAGAGAGAGAGAGAAGAGGAAAGAAGAGAGAGGAGAGAGAGAGAGAAGAAGAGAGGGGGAGGAGAGAGAGGAAAAAGAGAGAGAGAGAGAGAGAAAAAACAAAATTTTCATCCCATCCAACAAATTTTCAGTACCACCAAGGTTATTTCTATACAAAGACCCCCACTCAGCACGAAAATAAGCGGACTCGAACCCCTGACCGAAAGCACAGGGGCGCTGCACATTTCGAACTCAGTTCTACCAACCTTTCCAAAAAATGACGGGCCGAAAGAGAGAGAGAGAGAGAGAAAAGAGAGAGAAGGGGGAGGAAGAGGGGGAGGAGAGAGAAAAAGGAGGGAGAAGGGAAAAAGAAAAAGGAAGCGAAAAAAGAAAGAGAAAGAAGAGCGATTCCATGTCTTTGGGGATTTGTTTTCGTGTCATCCCCGAAGCATTTTTGGAAAACCCTTTAAATTTTGGGAAGAGGGGAAAAGGGAAAAAGGAAAAAGGGGGAAAAGAGAGGGGGAAAGAGAGGAGAGAGAAGAGGAGAGGGGAGAAAAGGGGAGAAGGAAGGAAAGGGGAGAAAGAATAACCCCTCTTTAAATTTTGCCCCCCCCCCCCCCGGTGTTTCGGAGTGTTTTTTTGTGCGCCCCTTTGGAATTTGGGAAAACAAAAACGGGGGCCCTGTTTTGAAAATTGGGAAATTATACCAAAAAATAACCAAACCGCAGCAAGACCAAACTTTTCCCTTTTCCCAACAAAGAGTGAATATTAGAAGCACTAAAAAATTTGCCAAAAGTGAAAGGAAAATACTACACAAGATTTAACTCCCCCTTCCCCTGGGGAACCCCAATAGTAAATTTTTTAAAAAACTCCAGGGATCCAAACACCTGGGGACTGTGAAGGGAACCGCAGCTCAGTAAACATGGGGAAGACATTTTGTTTTTGGGTAAATGCCTTATTTGGAAAAAGAAAAGGGAGACAAAAATTAAAAAACTGAAAAACATAAAGGAAAATAAAAAGGGTAACAAAAGATAGGGGAAAAAACCGGAAAACAGTTGGGGAAACCTGTTTCGGGAGTTTTTTTTCAGAAGACCACAGGGAGGGACACCACCCCCCAAGGGAAAAACCCCCTAGTCCCCTTGACCAAAAAAGGTAAAAAAACAAAAAACGAAGAATATATTTTTAACCATACAAAAACAAAATCTTTGGAAGTTTGATCTTAGGGGTTTCGGGGAACCCCCCTATGCGCCCCCCAAAAACTGTGCAAAAAACATTTTAAAGCCCCTGGTCGGGATTCCTTTGGGGGGGTTGAAAAAGAGGGCAAAAAAAGCCCTTTTTTTTACACCCCCCCCATCTTTTAGGGGCCGGGGGAAAAGGGCGTGAGTTTTTTTTTAATTTTACAGTTTTAAAAGTTTACTTTGAAGGGCAACCCCCCGCAAACCCACCTCATGAACAAAGTACCGAAACACTTTAAAAAAACCGGGACAAACCCCCAAAACCTCTTTCTTTTTTAAACAAAGTGTACCTAATCCTCAAACACAAAGGGTTTTTGGGAAAAATTTTTATGAGACAAAGCCAAAAATACTCAGACTAGATTTAGGGGCCCTTTTTTTTTAGTGCAGCAAATGCAGAAAATGCAGCAAGCCCAAGAAAAAACAAAAATTCGTTCAAAATCCCTAAAAGTAATGCCTTTTGGCAGGGAGTGTTTCACCCCCCCCGGGGGTTTCCCAAAAAAACATCTGAGCCCCACCGGGGAAACGCCCTTTACAAGAAAATTTTTACCTTAACATTGAAGGCCTACACCTACAAAATTAAAAGGGAAAAACGAAGCTACTCTAAAAAATAGTGCAAACAAAAAAACCCCTTTGTTACTCCCCCAAAACTGAATCTCCCCTTTTCAGAAAATTAAAAGAGGGGGAAAATAAACATTGAAAATTACCCCAAATTCAAAACCCGCCCAGGGGGAAACCCAAAAGGGAAAAAAAAGGGCGGGGGGGGCCCCATCCCCTATGGGGAGGAATCACCTTGCAGCCAAAGTTTTTTTTTCCTGAATCAAATTTTATATACAGACAGCTCGGGTTTTGACATACCCTTATTGACATGTTTTTATATAAATATTTTAAAACCACCAGCATGTCCGACGGGCAAATTCTGGGAGTCTTTAACAAGGAAAAATTTATTGTTGAAAATTTTTACCCCCACCCTTTGCCTAAGGGGGTGCCCCTTTTTGGAAAAACCCAAAATTTTCCTTTAACTTGACTGGAATTCGGAAAAAAATTTCTAGGGGGGGGGAAAAGCTAAACAGGGCGTTTTTCAGCTAAAGCTTCCTACCTTCCCCCAAAAACCCTCTTTTCTGACACAAACCCAAATAACCCCAAAGGGCCGAAAAATATAACTTTTTTGTGGTATTGACCCCCAATGATGATCTTTTCCAAAATTTTTCACAATTGACCCCAACAAACCCCCCTCAAATAAACAACATCGTAACCCTGACAAAAAAACCCGGACGATAAAAAACCTCACCGGGGATTTCCCGGCCCCGTAAAAAAGGCACCCCGGGGGTTGAGTTTTTTAATCACTTGAATTTCTTCAGTGAGTCCATCTGCGGGGGAATCCCCTTTAAAAAAAACCCCTTAATAAAGGGTGGACTGGAATTTTAAAAATTGAGAAATTCTCCCTGATTTTTCCCGTAAAACAAATTCCTCAGAAATCCCATGAAGTTTTTTAAAAAACATGAAACCCATAAGAAAAACAGCATCCAAAAAAAAGTATAAAAAAGGGACCCGCAAGGTCTTATGGGGTAAGCTTACGAAGCTTCGAAAAAAGGGTTGGGGAAAAAGGTGAAAATAAAAACAAAAAGACATCGACTAAAAGACAAGATCAACCCCTTGGGATGAAAAACAAAAACATCGGTTGAAGCTGGGGGCCCAGCTCGGAGAGAAAAAAGGGGCCGTAGAAATGTATTAAAACAAATTTTCCCAAAGTATTTTTACAAAAAATTTTTTGCATCAAAAGTCAAAAACAAAAAGGCCCCCACCCAAACTTTTGCGTTTGGGGCGTACAACCCTGATCCGAAGCCCTGTTTCCATGGTTTCCTACCACCCCCCTAACGTTTCCGCCCGGGCACCCCCAAAACTATTTTAAAGTTGGTTTGGTTAAAAAACCGGCAAAAAGGGCGGTTCCCCTTTGGAGGGGCCCTTTTGCAACGAAAAATTTTATTTGGGGGATGGGTGCTGATCCCAAACAGCTAAGGAGCGTAAACATCACCCGGGAACTCGCCCCAGACATCATAAAACAGCTATTTTTTGAAATTTCTTTCCGGAACACATTTAAAAATTTAAATTCCCTCATATTATTATTTATTCCCTCCCCCCAACGAATTTGGGAGGGGTTTGGTTTTCCCCCCCGATCTTTTTTTTTTTGGTCGTCTGTTCTGTCGGGTCGGTCTGTTTGTCGGTTTTAAATTTAAAAAGGTTTTTTTCCAAACCAAGTTCAAAGTTTTTTGGAAAAAACTAAAAATTTAAATCTTTTTGGAAAGGGAAGGAACCCAATTTAAATTTGGATGAAACCCCTATTACAATGTTTTTAAACCCCCATTTTTTAAATATTTTTAATGGGGGTTATTTTCATATTTTAAATTTATATAAAATATATTTTATATATTTTATATATTATATATTTTATTTATAAAAATTTTTAAAATTTTTTTTTTTTTTTTTTTTTTATTTAATTTTTTTTTTAAATTTTCTTTTTTTTTTTTTTTTTTATATGGGGGGGGGGGCGCCTTCTTTTAAAAATGCGCCCTTTCAAAAAGGGGGCCTCGACTGTGAATTTTGATGATAAAGTAAAAAAATTTTATCATTGACCCGACTTTTCGGGGGGGGGGCCCGGGCGGGCCCCCCTTTTTGGAAACCCCCGGAAATTTCCCAAAAAAAAATTGTCGCGTGTGCAGCCCGGGGGCGGAACCCAGAAAACAAAGGTATTTTGCGCCGAACGCCCCATTTCCCCAAAAACTTCTTTTCCCTAACAAACGAAAAGCTAAAAAGGTTTTTCCCTTTTCGGGCCCGGGTTAAACCCCCCGCGTGGGGAAGGGGCGCTGACGGGGCAAAGGGAGTAATGCTTCAAGGGGGCGTCCCCATCACCACCCCAAGGAAAAAACTTTTTTTAAAAAACTTCTGCCCAATCCCCGGTCAGGGGGGGGACTTTTTTTTCCGGGCAAAAATGGAAATTCCCAAACTGCCTTCCCCGCCTTTGTCCCTGTCATCTAAAAATTAATTCTCGTTTTTTTTTTGGGGAATGCTTGGTTTTAAAGGAGTTTTAATGTATCGGGATAGTAAGATGTAAGTAAGGAGCCGTGTTGCTAGTTTTTTGGTGGTAGAAGGCAAGAGCGGAGCCAGGGGGGGGGCCCCAAAGGGGGCCATCAATAAAATCAATCAATCTTTGGGGGGGGGCATACGCCGGGGGGGGCGGTCGCCTCGCCCACCCTACGAGCCCCCGGGGGGGGGTTTCCAGGGACGCGCGAGTTTTCCCAGGGCGGCCCCTTTTCCCTACCAAGCAGCTCTCGCAAGAAACTTTCAATTTTCCCCCAGCCACGAGCCTTGGGGGGCCCCCCCCTTGGCCTCCTCCACGCCGGATTGTTTTTAACAGATAAAACCCGTTTTGGGAAGGATGGGTTTTCGGGGTTTAGCTTGCCACAGGGCCCATATAGCCGAATTTGGCCTGACGGACAATGAAAGGAAAATGGGCCCTCGTTTCAGTCTCACGGGTGAAAATCGTGATTTGACCCGAAATCATCCCAGCGAAAAACCCCATGATTTGAAAAGGGGCCCAACTTATTCCCAAAAGGGAAATTGTTTTCGTCTTTTCCCAAGCACTATTTAGTTTTTTTCCAGGGGCCCCTCACAACCATAGAGTAAGACAGGGATCACAAGCGACGAAGACCCGGGGGGAATCTTTGTCCTCCCTCCCACAGGTCCGGGAAAAACCCAAATACTCCCCCGCTGAGCGAGCCCCTAACCCCGTGGGCTTTGCCAATCCCCCCGAAAAGACTTCTTGACGTAAACCCCGCCGTCATTAGGACTGCGCTCCAAAGGGTATGTAAAATTTTTCCAAGATCTAATGTCCTCGCCACACGCAAAACCCCAGCCCGGGGAAACTTTTTTCATTAGAGGTTCCAAAACCTGGCCCTTTGGGTTTTCTTGAGCCCAGGAGCCCCAAACCCCCCAAAAGGGGCTTTCCCCTCCTCGTGCACCCGCCCTCGAGACCCACCCAAACCAGGACCCCCAAAGGCTCCCACCCAAAGATTACGCATCATCGGCAAAAAAAACAAGATCAGTGATCTTGGGGGTTGCCGGGGGGTGCCCCCAAAAATCATTTAAATTCTAAAACCTTGTCCAATCCCAGCCCCAAAAAGCGTTAAAAAAGTGAGGGGGGCAAGGACGAAACCCCTTGCCTCACCCTGTATTCACAGGAAAAAAGCTGGATCCCACCTCCCCCCACACTTTCACACCCCACCCCAGTCCCAGAATACAGACCTTTTATCAAACCAATAGTCCTTGCAGGAACCCCTCAAAAAGTCGCAGAAGATCCCAGAGTGGGCTCCCGGGTGCCTGAGGGCAAAAGGGCCCCCCTTGAGATCAACATAGGCTGCAAGCATCCCCCGTCGAAAATTTAAACCTTTGGCCCTTCCACCCGGACAAAAGAAGCGTAAAGGGGGCCCTGGCCCCTCCCCCCAAATTTAACACATTTACTTTAGGAGGGTAAAGGTATAATTTCATCAATTTTACTATATTGGGAAATCATTTGCAAAAAAAAACCAATTAAAAGGGCCCCCCATAGGGCTTTAATAGGGCCCCCCATTTAAATCATATCTGCAAAAAATAATTTTTTCTGGGGGGGGCCCAAAAAGCGCCTCCCCGACCCCCAGCTGTTAAGGGGGCCCCCCCCCTCAACCATCATTGGGGGGGGGCCCCCCCCCCAATTATTTTTCCCGGTACGCCCCCTTTTTAAAAAGGTTTTTGGGGGGTGGGTTAAAAAGTGATTGGGGAGGCCCCGCAGCAAGGCCTCTCCGTCATTTATTTTCCCCGCCATTTAGTCACCCCCAAACAAAAAATCTTTTAAATCACCCTTATTTTTAAAGGGGACACCCCCGGTTTCTTAAAATTGATTTAATAATGAAAAAGTTATAAACATTTTTCACCATTTAATTTACTAAGTTTTTTTAATAAGAGTAAAAAAGACGTTTAATCCTGTCCAAACCCCCCAGTGGCGGAAAGGGGCTTGGGGGGCTCCCCGGGCCCCCACACTCAAAAAATTTTTTGGGAAAAAAAAACCCCCAGTTTATCCGCCTCACCTGTTCCCCTTTCCCGAAGAAGGCAGTCCCGCTCCCACCCTGTGATAGCACCATTTGGATATCACCAGGGGTATAGGATTTCCCCAAAGGGGTTATCGCCCCCTATTAAAAAATTTCCCAAAAAAAACTTCTCCCTTGGTGAAGTTTTGGGGTTTTTTTTCCCCCCTCCGGGGGCCTTTTATCATGCGGGTGTGTGCGTCCGAAGGGGGCCCCGCTGGGGCCCGACTGGAAAAGTCCCTTGCTTTTATTATATCTCTTTATAAAAATTTATGGGAAAAAATATCCCTCCAAATCAATCATATGTTAAAATTCACCTATAAAAAAAGAATTTTGGGAAAACTACCCCAAAAAATAAAGAGCATGCGGGGAAAACCTTTTTCCCACCAATGTAATACCGGTCGGGGAGAGGGCGGTTTTGGCCCGGGGGTGCCCCCCCGTTAAAAGGGCGAAACCTAACGAACCTTTTTTGCGCTTTTGGGTTCCCTCGTTTGGGGTAAAAGACCAAAAAAAGGGCCCTTTTAAAGGGTTTTTTGGCTTTGGCCCCGGGTTTTACAGTGGGCTATGCTACAGTATATCCCACCAAAAATTGGAAAAAATGGACCCCAAGGCGGGGACGAATGATTTTCTCCCCCCTCTGTCATTGCTTCCAAAAGGGCAAGGAAGGGAAAGCGGTTTGACTTCAGCTTTAAAAAATTTTCCTCTTTCCCAAAATATTGGGTAGAAACTATTTCTTGGTGGCATTTTTTGGGCTTTAAAAGTGTGGGGGAATCATCTATTTTAAAAATTTTGTGCATATTTTCCAAACCCAATAACCAAAAAATATAGGTTGTAAAATAATATTTCCTGGGTAGTAGTTTGGGCAAGTTTAAAAAAGATATATATAAAGGGAAAAAATTTTCAAGGGGGAAAAATTTTGAAGACATTCAAAGAATTGGGTGATGAAAAATGGTCATTTAACCCTGCATAATAGAAAATTATTTTTGTGAGAAAAATTTCGGGAAAAAAAAGGGGGGAAATTTTTTTTTAAAAACTGTCCGTAATTTTTTTTTTTTTCGTGGGGTTTTTATAAAAATTTTTCAAGGAAAAAATTTTTGCCAAAAAAAAAATTTTTTGGGCAAAAGTGCCCAAAAGGGTTACATTCATTTTTTTTTAAATTTTTAGGGGCTCTACACAGTGAAAAACAAAATCAAAGCTTTTTTTCATTTAAAAAATTTCTGAAACAAATCGAGGGAAAATATAAAAAAATAGTGTTTCGAAGAGAAATGTTTAGTTTTACCCCTACCCTTTTCAAAGGGGGGGGGGGAAAAAAATTTATTTTTAAAAAAACTAATTGTTTTTCTATGGATGACTGATATAATTTCCCCCTTCTTTTTTGGGATGAAACACGGGAACAAAAAAATTCAAAAATTTTTCAGAAAAGTTTTTTCTAGTGAAAAGTTGGTCAAATTTACTTTTTTTTTTTTGGGACATTTTTTTAGAGTCTCATAAGGGGGATTTGTTTTGGGGGGGCCCTTTTCCTTTTGTATGTAATAAACTTTTTTGGGGAAAAAACATCCCACAAAAATAAAATATAATTTTAATTGATAAATTTTTTGTTTTAAGGGAAAATTAAAACTGGAAAGTAAACTTTTTTTTAAAAGGGGAGAAAAAGCCTTTTGGGGGGGCCCTCTCCCCCGGGTGCCCCCCGAGCAAGAATTCTAAATACAATTACGGAAAGCGGGGGAGGGTTTTTTTAATGGCAGCAAAGTGGGTGTTTCCAGGCCAATTTGACGAACCCCCAGAAAAATTTTAATTTGGGTTTATGGTTTTTCACTCGGGATCGAACTCGGGTCTTTGAGAAAGCCAAAACGGGGACCAAATAAACCCTTTGCTAACCCGCCCCCCCCCTAAATGGGTTGTGGTTTGTGGTGTTAACCCCCTTTTATTACATTTTTTTGGGTTTTCTATTTTTTTTAAAATTTTTCTCGCCCTTTTTTTGGTAAATTCGACAGTCCCGTTTTTTAAACGGATGGGCCTCAAGTAAAAAAGCAAAGGGTGCAGGAAAGAATACAATATTAAAAATTTGTACGAATTTAACAGATGAGAATTTGGGGTACAAGAAAAGGAAAGCGGGAAACCAAAGTGGGATTCCCCCTGGTGTTTTTTTGGACAAGGGGGGACAATAGGGGGGCGGTGGGTTTACGGGGCAAAGGGGCATTCGTGGTAGTATCGGGTGGCCACGGTTTGGGGGGGTGGCCTCGCTAGAGTGGTGGGCAGGGGAATTCCTGGTGGGATCAGTTTTAACGGGATCGCAAGTGCATTCAAACCCGGTTGGGGGGTTTTGGGCAGTTTTGGGCGGGGACCCCCGGGGAAAGGTGGTTTTGGGCAGGTAACCTCGGGACAGGGTGGTTGGGCCCCCGGGTTGGTTTTGGGCAGGTTTACCTCGGGACAGGGGGTTTTTTCCTGGGGGTGGTTTGGGCAGGTAACCCCCGGGGCAAAAGGGATTGTAAACCCGGGTTTTGGTTGGACAAGTAAACCCCGGGACAGGTGATTGTAAAAATGGTGTGGTTGGACAGGGACCCTTGGACAGGGATTGTACCTGGTGGGGGTTGGACAGGTTGGGTTGATTGATTTATTGAGTTCAAAAAAGCAAAATTTTAAAAAAGGGTTTAACCCAAAAACATAAAATATTATCAAAAATCAGTTTTGTGGAAATTTTGCCCGTGAGCATCTGCTCCCCAGCGGACAGAAACCAAAAACTTTAAAGCTATGAAAAAAATATCAGGGCGGCAAAATATTAAACAAATAATATCCTTTTTTAAATGTTTCCTTAATTAATTTGAAATTTTACCCATGCAAAATTAAATTTTTACCCACACACTAGCCATAAAAAAACACAAAAATACAAATACTATTTTTGTAGAAAAAATTTTTTTTACATATTTTTTCATATACAGGGACCGCGGGACCCGGTGGGGGTCTTGCGGCAGCAAAAGGGCTAGGAGGGGGTAGGGGGGGCCCTTTTGGGTTTGGAAACCCAAAAGGGCCCGCGGGAAAAAAAGGTAAAAATTAGGGTTTTATGGAGCTCCCCCCCCCCCCCCACAAAAACACACCCCCCACCCAACAAAACACACACAACCCACACTTGCAAAAACCGCCACCCCCACACGCGCGCACCCCCAAGCCCCAACCCCCGCCCCACACACACCCCAACACACACAAACAAAGGGGGAAAACCGTGGGGTTTTGTGGTTGCCACGTCGTTTTACAACCGAGAAGTCCCGGGTTCGGTTTCCCCCGGGGGGAGCGGGAAAAAAAAAGGGGTGTTTCCCCTTTTAAAACCCCCAGGCCCATGTCCACCCAGCAAAATAAAAAGGGTACCGGGTGTTTACCGGGGGTTTTGACCCCCCTCCCGGGGGGGATGGCCCTTTGGCCCCAAAACTAAGGGATAAGGATGAATGATACAAATGTTGATATGGAAGGGGGCAAAAAGAGCGTTGCTCGGCCCTGTAAAATTAAAAAATAGGTTAAAAACAAAATGATTTAATAAAAACCAGGGTGGTGGAAAATAGGGGGAGCAGGGGACGTGATGGGGAAAAAGTGTAAGTCCCTTATTTTGTAAAAGGGGCTTATTTTGGGGCCCAGTTAAAAAATGTACGTCCAGTTTTTAACATTTTTTTTATAAGTCCAACTAAGGAACATAAAAATATTTTTCAACCAAATAAGTTAAAGTTGTGAACCCCAGGCCCCGGGAGTGGCCCCGGAGCCTTTCCCCAAACGGGGCCCTGTTGTGGTAGTGTGTCCCCAGGCCTTAGTTTTTCCCTTTTCCCGGCTTTCCGAAAACCCGCTCCTTCCTCCCGTTTTTAAAAATGGCGTTTTACCCTTTAAAAGGTTTTAAAACCTGTACATTTTGGGCCCGTTACCTTCTTGGCTCGGTAAGAGGGGTGCAAGCTGTCACTGGGTTTTCACGGGTTTTGGAAAAATGGCCCGGAAAGATATACAATAATTATATATAAAATTACATATATAAATTTTTAGTTTTTAAGGTTTCCAAAAAATACTCGGGTTTTCCCTTTTATGTTAAAAAAATGAACATATCCTGTTGAAAGTTAAAAATAAAGTGTTCACTTGTGTGATAATAAATTTTAATTCAAAAGTAATAGTTTTTGCAAGGTTTTTTAAAAATGTTTGGGAAATGATTTAAATGATTGACATACGTAAAACCCGTTTTTTCTACTTCCGGATTTTTATGTACCCCCTTCCCCATTTCCCCCGCAATTATAAGTAACCCCAAAAACAAAAAAAGCTTCAAATTTAAACTAACCTGAAAAACTAAAAGTCCCTCAGTGATTTAAAAATAGATTAAAAAAAATTTTAAATGTAATTTTTTCAAGACCCGAAATTTCCCCCACACCTTTTAAGGGAAAAAAGGAAAATAGGAAAAACAAAAAAAGGTGCGGAAAAACCTTCGAAGGAGCATTTATTGGGCATATGCCCTTACTCACACGCTTTTTTTTAATTCATTCAGAAAACCCCAAAAAATTAGCCTCCGTTGTTTAAATGTTTTTGGGTTTTTTGTCAAAAAGGTGGGGGTCTAAAAGATTTTTTAAAATAACCTTAATTCTGGGACAGTGAAAAAAAAAATTATTTTTCCCTTTTGGGGAGAGAGCATGAAAAAAAAAAGAAAAGAAAAAAAAACCAAACAAAAATATATATACAAAAATATACAAAAATATAAAATATAACAAAAAATATTTTTTATATATCATATATTATAATAAAAATATAGATTTAAATATATAAATAAAAATTTATTTTTATATTTTTAAAAATTTCTATATATAATAAAATAATTTATATTTTAATATAAAATATAATAATTTTTTTTTATATACAAAATTTAAAATATATATATATATAAAATTAATAATTTTTAATAATATACATATATAACCTTTTCCCATAATATAAATAATAATATATATATAATATTTATATATTAATATAATAAAATAATATATTAATTTTTATATAAAATATTTTATATTATAATTATATATATAATTTTAATTTAATATAAAATACCCTATTATATAATTTTTACATAAAATATAAAATAAAACAAAATAAACATATAATATATAAATATTAATATATTTTATATATATATTTATATATAATAAAATAATAATATTTTTATTTTTTATAAATTTTATATATATATTCTAATAAAATATAATATACAAAATTACTAATATTTTATATAATATATATAATATAAAAATTTTATAAAAATATTATTATATTATTTTAATATTTTAAAATAGATATATATAAATACTATTTTAAAATAATATATAAAAATTTTTAAAAAACATAATATATATATCCCTAATATTACATATAATATATATATCCTATATATTAAAAATATAATTTAATATATATATAATATATATAAATACCCTATAATACTTTTAAAAATATTATATATATAATTAAATATATTTTATATTTTTTACATATAAACAATTATTAATAAAATAATAAATATATTTTACATATATATAATATATTTTAAATATAATATTTTTATATAATTTCATATAATATAAAATATAAAATACCCTAAAATATATAAAATATTTCAAAATACCAAAAATATATACATAATAATATATAATACATAATATAAAAATATAAAACCCCATAATATATATATTATTTTAATTTTAAAAATAAAATATACATATAATATAATAATATTAAATATAATATTATATATATTAATTACAATTTTAATATACATATATATAATATAATATATAATTACATTATATTTATATATATATAATATATATTACAACTTTCATTAAAATATTAAAAATATAAAACTTTTAATATATATATAATTAAAATATACCTTTTTAATAAATATATATATAAAAATATATACTATATATACTATATTATACATTTTTTAAAAACCCAAAATTTCATATATAATACATATTTTAAAACATATATATATAAATATTATATATTTATAATATTATACATAAAATATTTTTAATTTTAAATATTTATATATATATACATTTTAAAAACCAAAAATATAAAATTATATACATATATATTAATATATAAATAATATATATATAAAATTTTTAAAATAAAACATATTTTTTTTTTAATATAAAATTATAATTTTATATATACATTTTTAATTAAAATAATATATATATACATATATATAATAAAATTTTATATTTATAAAAATAAAATATTAATATATTTTATAATTTATAAAAAAAAAAAAAAAAAAAAAAAAAAAAAAAAAAAAAAAAAAAAAAAAAAAAAAAAAAAAAAAAAAAAAAAAAAAAAAAAAAAAAAAAAAAAAAAAAAAAAAAAAAAAAAAAAAAAAAAAAAAAAAAAAAAAAAAAAAAAAAAAAAAAAAAAAAAAAAAAAAAAAAAAAAAAAAAAAAAAAAAAAAAAAAAAAAAAAAAATTTTTTTTTTTTTTTTTTTTTTTTTTTTTTTTTTTTTTTTTTTTTTTTTTTTTTTTTTTTTTTTTTTTTTTTTTTTTTTTTTTTTTTTTTTTTTTTTTTTTTTTTTTTTTTTTTTTTTTTTTTTTTTTTTTTTTTTTTTTTTTTTTTTTTTTTTTTTTTTTTTTTTTTTTAAAATACCCTCCTTTTTTTTAAAAATCATTAAATAAAATTAAATTTAAAAAAAAATTTTTTTAAAAAAATTTTAATTTTAAAAACTCAATAATTATAAAAAAATTATTTTTATAAAAATTCTATATATTTATAATATTATATAAATATATTAATATAATATAATATAATATACAAAATATAAAAAACAATATAATTATATATAATTATATTAAAAATATATATAAATAAAATTTATATAATAATATATATATAATATTATAAAATTAAATATATATATATAATAATATTATATATTATATAATATATTTTTTTTTAAATATATTTTATATAATATTATAATAATATATAAATATATATATATATTAATTTAAATTTATATATAATATATATATAATATATATAAAATTTTATATATATATATATAATATATATTTATATTATAAAATTATAATATAAATAGAGGCAATATTTTCTCCATAGGAACGAGATTTAAGAAGATTAAACCAGCGCGGGTAAAACTTTTGATTGTTTTTTGGAACTTTTCGGTTTTACTTAGCCTCATCAGCCAAAAATCGGAAAAAAAATTTTGTTAAAAAAAGAAATATACAAATTATAAAATTTTTGCGTTTTAAAAAATGCCACCCTAAAATAAAAAAAAAAAGAAAAAAATTATAAAACAGTAATAAAAATACCCCTCCAAATCAACATCGCGTGGAGTGTGGATTCCCCTGGCTAAAAGCACACGACGGGGTTGAGGTGCCCTGTGCGCAGAGGGAGTTTTGGGGGGTGGGAGGCTCTCACATATCCTCGGGTGAGTGTGGGGTTGGTGAAAAATATTAAAGTTTTGGTTTTTTTTGGGGCCCTGGGGTTTTCGGAAAGACCCCCGAAGCTAAAAATTTGGGGGTTTTGGACAGGGTTTTTGCCATCCTGTGAGACAGCCCCCCATGTCCGCGATCCTAGTGGGAGGTGGCTTTTGGTCCCCCCAAATATAAGCACTTTACAGCAAATGCATTAAAATTTGGTCCCCAAACTGAGGAACGCGGCACGGGGTTTTCTCCCTTGAGTTAAAAAGGTGAAAACTATAAGGGGCTTGAATATACTCAAATGAGATTTGGGATAACTTTCCCGAAGCGGAGTTGAGCTTTGTTTCGGAGGGAAAAAAGATTTGTTACCTAAAGGGGAATTATAAAATACACAACGGTTTTATGAGGGGTATGAATTGGGGGAGGGGGTGGGTAGTTTTTTTAACTGTTTACCAATTAAACGTTTAAATGAACTGCAGGGAAAACCTTTATTTTAAAAGAGTGGTCTCAAGTACTCAATTAAAAGTGAAAATTGGTGTATAAAAGATTTGGTCGTACAATATTTGCTCTCATACACCAATTTCATTAGAAAATACTTGAGACACACTCTTTAAAAAATTTTTCCCCGGTTTTAACAGTACATTTTGGGAAACGTTAAAAAAATACACCCCTCCTCCCCCTTTTCCCCCTTTTTTTTTAAAATTTTATTCCCCCCTTTTTATCCCCCCCCAAAAAGCTTCCAAAACCCGTGTTTAAAGTTTTAAATTTTAACCCCCTTTTTAAAACCCGAAAAACCCGGGAGCCCGTCCCCTGGAAAAGGGGGAACCCCAATTTTGTGCTAGTAACCAAGGGGGGCCAAAACGACCCACCCCTGGTCCGGGCTCGGGGGCGCAAATTTCAAAACCCCTTTTCCCCCAATTTTTTCGGGCTCACATCAGCTTCCCCTAATTCCCAACCGCCATAATTTGGTATTTAATTCCCTCAATCAATCACCCATCCAACACACAACAACTCCTCTGCGCAAGGGGTTACCACAACCTCGCTTTGATTTTGTACCCCCTTTTACCATGTTTAATCAAACGTCCCTGTTTGTGTTCCCGTGGTGTAAATTTTTATTACTGTAAATTTAATATTAACCCAAAGATTATAATGGATATATTTAAGTGAAGTCAATTTTAAATTTATCATCCAATAGAAATTAAAAAGACTTTAATTTTTAACAAATCCGCCCCCGATTTTACCCTCTCCACAACAAAACCCGTTCAAGGAAATCAAGTGTTTTTTACCCGGGGTTTCTGGTTTTGTTTTTTTTAAAAATTTGGGAATAATATATTATATTGTATATATTTTTATATTTTTATATATATTATTTATATTTATTTTATTTTATATAGCTTTAATAGAAATATTTAATTTATATTTTCTTTTTAAACAATAATTTATCCATTTGGGTATGTTTAAATGATAAAGTAAATAAACATAAGTGTTTTAGTTAGGTTTATTTTTATTATATATATATATTATATATATATAATATTATATATATTATATATATATATTATTATAATATTATATATATATATATATATATTATTAATTTGATTTTTTCTTCTTTTTTTATTTTTTCCAAAGGGGAAATAATTAAAAAGGGTTTTTTTACTTAAAAGTATATAGATATATATATTATATATAAAATATATATTTTATATATTAAAATATATATATATAATATTGATAATAATATTAAAATTTTATAATATATAATATATATATATATATTTAATATTTTTAAGATATATATTATATATAATATATATTATATAAAAATATATTAAAATATATAATATATAATATATATATATATCTTACGAAACTGTTGGGCGAGTATCTTGCGATCTAAAGATAAGTAGGGAGCTTTGATATCTGAAAAAACGTAAACCCGACAAAGATAATTAAGCTATATACTGTACTACACAATATGGCTAGGCGGCTGCAACAAAGGAAAGCAAAGGAGAACAACAAGTTTAACAAGGAAACAACAAGGAAAACAAAAGGTTCTTCGGTTCAGCTATGCAGTACAAACCTCTCGTCGCTTAGACTTCCGCCTCTCAGTAAGCAAAAGCATCCATTAATGAAAGCATACAAGTAACTACGACAAACATGAATATAACTTTAAGGAAAGAAAAGAACTAGTGCTTGTAATGGCATAGCAATACGAGGTAACGCCATGGATAGTGTGATAGATAGATAGAGACAGTGATGTATGGTGTGTAGATAGTGTAGTGTGTAGATAGTAGATAGTGTGATAGTAGAAGTAGAAGAAGTAGATAGTAGAAGTAGAAAAAGTAGATAGTAGAAGTAGAAGATAGTAGATAGATAGTGTGTATAGTATAGAGGTGTGAGTTGAGCATCTGTTATACCACTGTAATATGCAACATACCGCGTCTACTTAGCATAGGCAATACATAACACATAAACATGACACAGTGTGACTCTTGTGTATATATATATATATTTAATATATATATATATATAATTATAGATATATATATAAAAATATATATATATATATATATATATAATATATATATGCGGCTAGTATATAATATTTAAGCGAAAGTGTGTGTGTGTGGTTGCTATAAGTTTCCGCCCCCCTGGCGCAATCCATCATATGGCACATTTTTGAAACAGGTTGACCAGGGAAAGGTTTAAGGCCATTTTGGGGATAACCGATCACATTTTTTTTTTTTTTTTTTAGCAGCCTATAGCGAGAATTTAAAAAAAAGGGGGTGCGGAATTGAGGGAAACCTTGATGTAGTTTGGTGTGGGTTGGGGGGGGTGAGGGTAATGGGTGTGGGTGATGGGTGAGTAAGGGTGGGGGGGGTATAGGTTGGGAGTGATGGGTGTGGGTAAGGGAATGGGGGGGGTGATGGGTAATGGGCGAGTGAATGGGTTTTTGGGGTAATGGGGTAAGTGAATGGTGGGGGGTATGGGTGAGTGAATGGGTGGGGGGGGGTGGGGATGGGTAGGAAGGCGTTAATACATACATTTCTACATCCATGATTTTAGGAAGTTAGAAGGGGCTATCTGGAGAGTCCGTGTTTGGTGGGCCGAAGGCCCACCAATAGCCCCGCAGTAGCTAGCAAAAAGCCGCCCGGAGGGCGGCTTGCGGCTATATATATATAATATATATAAATGTGTGTGTTGTGTGTGTGTGTTGTGTGTGTGCGTGGGGCGTGTGCGTGTGTGTGTGTGTGTGTGTGTGTGTGTGTGTAGGGGGGGTATGCACCTGAGTGTGGTGGATCCAAGTAAAAGTAAGTTTGTGATGTGGCATTACTTACCATGATGTAATGAACATAGTGGATTTTCCCTTGGTGTTTTTCATCGTCGACAGTTTCATTAAATAAAAACTGCCACCCATTAACCTAAACTATTCATTAGTGAAGGAAATGCCCACAAATATATTTAGTGAGTCTACAGGGCTGCCTCAACTATCTACTTAGTAACTATAGGTGTGAAACAATTAGGAAAAAAATGCATATTTGTTTGATACATAACATTAGAAACAAAACAATGGACTATGGGACATGAGTTTTAGTGTTCTAGCATCAGAGAGAGTAGGGAGAGAGGAGAGAGAGGAGAGAGAGAAGAGAGAGCGAGAGAGAGCGAGCAGAGAGAGAGAGTTATATATAATCATATATATAGTCTCTCTCTCTCTCTCTATCTCTTGCTCTCTCTCTCTCTCTCTCTCTCTCTCTCTCTCTCTCTCTCTCTCTGAGTTGCTAGAACACTAAAAAACTATGTCCATAGTCCATGTTTGTTCAATGGTATTTTATCAAACAAACTAGCATTTTACCCTAATTGTTTCAAACTTATATTTACGAAGTAAGATAGGTGAGGCAGCCACTGTAGACTCACTAAATATATTTGTGGGTCATTTCCCCATAACTAATGAATAGTTAGTTAAGGGTGGGCAGTTATATTATTTATGATGAAACTGTGCGGAGATGAAAGCAAAAAACACAAAGGGAAATCCACATAATCGTATCATACATTCATGTAAGTATGCAAATCACCAAAAACAATTATTACTTGATCCACCACACTCAGGGAGAGCTCCCCTACACACACACTACACACCACACACACACACACGCACACGCGCACGCACAACCACAACACAACCAAACACAACACACACATTTATATATATATATATATATAGCGCAAAAGCCGCCCTCCGCGGGCGGGCTTTTGGCTAGCTACTGCGGAGTGGCTATTGGTGGGCCTTCGGGCCACCAATACACGGACTCTCAGCTAGCCCTGCTAAACTTTCCGAAAATCATGGAGTAGAAATGTATGTATAAGCCTACCATCACCCCACCCATTCACCACCCATACCCAACCAGTCCCACTTAAACCCATTACCCCACACCCGTCACTCGCCCAGTACCCATCACCCCCCACCTATTCCCCTTTACCATCACCATCACCCCACTATCACCCCACCATGCACACCCATACCTCCACACCCATACCAATCACCCCACCCATTCAACTCACCCATACCCATCACCCACATTTCAAGGTTCCTCAATTTCGCAACCCACTTTTTTTGTTCAATTCGCGCTTAAGAGGACTGCTAAAAAAAAAAAAAAAAAAAAATGTGATCGGGTCATCCCAAAATGGCCTTAAAACCTCCCCTGGGTCATACCTGTTCCAAAAATGTGCCATATGATGGCTTGCCCCACGGGGGTCGGAACCTATAGCACACACACAGCCCATACACTTTCGGCTTATATTATTATACTAGCGCATATAATAATAATATAAATAATATTATATGATATATTTATATATTTATATTATATATATATATATATAATTTAATTTAAAATATTTAAATAATAATATATATTATATTAATATATAACAAGAGTACACTGTGTCCATGTTATGTGTATGTAGTGCCTATGCTAAGTAGACGCGGTTGTTGCATATTACAGTGGTATAACAGATGATCAACTCCACACCTCTATACTATACACACTATCTATCGTACGTATCTTATCTTCTACTATCTACTTTTTTACTTTACTATCTACTTCTTCTACCAACTATCTACTATCTAACCACTAAACTATTGTTTTCTTTTTACACACCAAACATCACTGTCTCTATCTATCTATCAACGTATCCATGGCTGTTACTCGTTTATGCATATGCCATTACAAGCTAGTTCTTTTCTTTCCTTAAAGATATTATGTTTGTCGTAGTTACTTGTAGGGTTTATTAATGGATGCTTTTGCTTAATGAGAGGCGGAAGTCTAAGCGACGAGAGGTTTACTGCATAGTGAACCGAAGAAACTTTGTGTTCCTTGTTGTTCCTTGTTTAAAACTTGGGTTCCTTTGCTTCCTTGTCTGCAGGCCGCCTAAGCCATATTGGGTAGTACAGTTCATAGCTTAATTATCTTTGTCGGGTTTAACGTTTTTCAGATATCAAAGCTCCTTATTTCTTTAGATCGCAAGATACTCGCCAACAGTTTCGTAGGATAGCTATATATCATATATTATTATATCACTATATATATATATATTTTTTTGATATTACACTATATAATATATATATAGTATATTATATAACGAATATATAT
Source organism: Chionoecetes opilio (assembly GCA_016584305.1). Taxonomy (NCBI): domain Eukaryota; kingdom Metazoa; phylum Arthropoda; class Malacostraca; order Decapoda; family Majidae; genus Chionoecetes; species Chionoecetes opilio. The sequence goes on from JACEEZ010009154.1 coordinate 45,101, forward strand.
CTATATATATAATCATATATATACTATATATATTATATTATATAATATCAAATATATATATATATATATATATATTTATAACTCCTAATAAACCTTATTGGACATTCTGTGACAGTTAAAAAAAACACTTCGTGTACATTATTGTTTCCTCGGAGATAGAGCAGAAGAAAAAAAGAGGTGAGAACAATCAAGCAAATAGATATGTGAATATTATATATATCTATATATATATAGTATGAACTATAGTATATATATATATTATCTATTATATATAGAGTATATATAATGAAGAAGAAACCAGCGGGGTAGACACATCTTGATGTTTCTTTGGAACGTTTCGGGACTATCATAGCCATCATCAGCCTAAAACGGCTACAAAAGTATTGTTAAAAATGAAAAAATATACAAATTTATAAACATTTGCGTATTTAAACATGCCTAACCTAATATAAAATAAAATAAGAATAAAGAAAATTACTAAAACAGTAATAAAAAATACTACACCTACCAATCAACACGCAGTGGAGTGTGGATCCCACATGGTCTAAAAGCACACGAGCGGGGTTGAGGTTCCTGTGCGCAGCGGGAAGGGTTGTGGTGTGGGTGCGATGCTCTCACATATCCATCGGGTGAGTCGGGGAGCTTGTGTGTAAAATATTATAAGTCGGTTGCTATGGTGGCCTGAGCTTCGGAATGATCCCGATGGGCATGAAAAAGGTGGTTTGGACACGGGTTTGCGTCCTGTGAGACAGTCCCGATGACTCCGCGATCCAGTGGTGAAGTGGCGTTTGGTCTGCAATACAGCAGCGTACCAGTAATGCACTTAAATGGTAGTACACCACTGAGGAACGCAGGCCGCAATCAGGGATTCTTCTCTTGAGTTAAAAAGTGTGATAAAGTATAAAGGGGGCTGAATTCTACTCTAAGCGAGAATGTGGAGAACTTGCCGAAGCAGGGAGTTGAAGCTTTGTTCCGGCATGGAAACAGATTGACCTATGAAGGGAATTATAAAAACACAACGGCTTTAGAGCGGTATGAATTAGGGGGGAGTGACGTGTAGTTATTTTAAACGTTTCCAATGGAGTGTCTATGAACTGCAGGGGCTAACCATTTAGTTTAAGAGTTGCTCAAGTGATCTAATTCTAAGTGAAAATGGTGTAGAGAGAAAATTGTACGAAATACATAATTCATACACCAATTTTTCACCTTAGAATTAGAGTACTGAGACAAACTCTTAAAACTAAATGGTTAGCCCCTGCAGTCATTAACCGATACATTGGTAAACAGTTATAAATAAAAACACTCACCCCTCCCCTAATTCTACCGCCTCATAAAGCGTTGATGTTTTTATAATTTCCCTTCATAGGTAAACAAATCTTTTCCATCGAAAAAAGCTCCAACTCTGACTTCGGCAATGTACCACAAGTGCTCACTTAGAGTGTATTCAAGCCCCCTTTACGTTCACACGTGTTAAACTCAAGGAGAGAAGCCTGATCGCCCTGCGTTCCTCAGTGGTGTAACAATTAAGTGCAGTAGCTGCTAAAACGCTGTTATATTGGGCAGACCAAACGCCACCTCGACATAGGATCGGGAGCATCGGGGACTGTCTCACAGGGACTGGCAAACGTGTCACCAAACCACCTTTTCAGCCATTCGTGGATCATGCACGAAGCATCAGGCCAACCATAAACAAACCAAGATCTAAATAGTTAACACAAGCTCCCAGACTCCACCCGATGGATATGTGAGAGCACTCCTCACCACACCACAAACCGTCCCTCTGCGCCAAGGGTGCACTCACCCGCTCGTGTGGCGTTTGAGACCATGTGGAACCACACTCCACTGCCCCCCCCGAGGATGGTAGGTGATATATTTTTATTACTGTTTATAATTTTTATTCTTATTTTATTATTTAGGGTAGGGCATTTTAAATACGAAATAATTTTATAATTTGTATTATTTTCATTTTTAACAAAATTTTGTATCCGATTTTAGCGCGATGAGGCTAATGTATAGCCGAAAAACGTTCAATAAACAATCAAGATGTTTCTACCCGCGCTGTTTATATCTTCATTATAAGGATCTCGGATTCCCTCATGGAGAAAGTATTGCCATCGATAATATATTATACTACTATATATATATCATGAGATATATAATATATATATTATATATGATATAGTACTATATACTATATAAATATATATATCTTATCTATATATAATACTTATAATATATTATATATTAGATATATATATATATCTGTGATGTATAGATATGATATATCATAGTATTATTAGATATATATTATTATATTAGATATATTAATATATAATATATGATATATAATATTATAATAATAGTATATTAATCGTATCTTATATATATATATTTATATATATATATATATTAATATATAATATGATATATTATATTGTATATATATATATATATGTATATATATATATATAGGATATATTATGTTAATATAATAATACATGAATATATATATATATTAGATATATTATATAATATCATATATATAATATAGTATATATATAGTATATATATATGGTATCTATATTAGGTATAGTATATGTATAGATATGTATATATATATATATATGGTTATATATATATATATATATTTATTTATATAAGTAATATATATATATTTATATATATATATTATATATCGAGAAGTGTAAGATGTCTATGTATATATATGTATATATCATAAAGTATTATTATATATATATAATAGTATATATATGTATATGTATATAGTATATATGATATATAATTATTCTATATGTATACATATTTATATATGATCAGTATGTATAATATATAAAATGTATATAATGTATATATATGTATATATATATATATATAGGTATATGTAAGATATATTATATTAATGTATATAATCAATATATATGTAATATATTATGTATATCTATATGTATATATATATGTATATATATATGTATATATCATATGTATATATATATATGTATATATAATATATATATATATATATTGATCTTAATAGATCTATATATGTATATATATATGTATATATAATATATATATTATATTATATATGTGATATATATCTGTATATATATTATATATATGAATATATATGATAATATATGTATATATATATGTATATATATGTATATATATAATGATATATACTGTATATATATGCTATATATTATTATGTTATATATATATGTAGTATGTAATATGTATAGTTATATATGTCGTGGATATATATGTAAACTATCTAGTATTAGGCGTATAATATGTATATCTATATATATATATATAGCATATGTAATCTTAAAATATATTATATATATATATATATATATGTGTATAGTATATGATATATATGATATTAATATCTAGATGTATATATATATGTATATGTATATGTATTATATAATATATATATATATCTATATATATATATAAGAATCATATATAATGTAATGTATATATATATATATATACTACATTATATGGTTATATATGTTAGAGATGTATACATAATATATGTAGATATATATATATATGTATATATTATATTATAAATATGTAATGTACAGGTAGTATATATATAAATATATATATATATATATAATGATATGAATTAATATAATGTAATATTATATATATAATATTATTATGTATATATAACTATTATGTATATATATATGTATATATAGATGTATATATATATTATGTATATAGTATATAATATATTTATATATATATATATATCTGTATCTAATATATAATATATATCATACTATATATAATATATACAATATATGGATATAATCTATCTATCATATAGTTTTAGATAATATTAGATCATATATTATATGATATAGGTATAGTATTGTATATATATATATATATATAATGTAGATATGTATAGTATTATATCTATAATATATAGTATATATATGCTTGGATTTTTTCTCTATTTGTTCATTCATGCTATTCTCATAGGGAAAACATAAGTGTTTTTTTCACTGTCACAGAATGTCATAAGGTCGATTAGAGACTCTATGCGACGACCTCTGACACAAAACGAAACCCTACAACGGAGGCTAATGTTGGGTTTCAGCATGAATGATAAAAGCGTGGGATAATGCATATGACATCACTGCTCCTCGAAGGCTGTTCCGCACCTGTTGTGTTTTCCTATTGTCATTTTCTTCAGTCGTTGTGGGAATTTCGGGCTCTGTAAATTACCATTTATATCGTTTATATAATCTCATCGTTTGAATCACTGATGGTAGGATCAGGTTAGATTAATGTGAGCTTTTTATTGTTATTGGTTAATATATTGGGCAGTGGAATGCGAAGTGTACAGACAATCGGAAGTAGAAACAGGTTTCGTATGTCAACAGTATCACTTTCTAACATTATATAATAACTTGCATAACTATTACTATTGAATTACAACTATTATCACACAGTGTGAACACGTATATAACTTCATACAGGATATGTATGTATTTAACATCAAAGGAAACCAGAGTATTTTTATGGAACATTATAACTATAGTATACATATGTTTAAATGGGGGGGGGGGTATAGTATAATTTATGTATACTTTCCTGCATGTTCCACCGTAGAGAACCAGTGACAGCTTGCACTTTTCAGGAGCCAAGAAGGTCCAGGCAAAATGTACAGGTATCAACCTTTTTATAAATGGCAACGCCAGTTAGAAACAGAGGAAGGAAGCGGCGGAGCTGGAGAAGGAAAACATAAGGCCTCGGACACACACGACAAAACGCCCGTAGAGCTCGTGTTCACTCCTGCTGTGTTCACAACATTAACCTTACGGGTTTGTTAATAGTTGAAATATTTCTATGTTCCTTAGTTGGACTGTATAAATACAGTGTACAAAACTGAGACCGTACATATTTAACTCGGCCCACAAAAAGTCTCTACAAATCATAAGACCTTTGTACACGGTATCATCACGTGCCCTGCTGCCCTCATTTTTCCACCAGCTGTGTTGTATTCATCTAGTTGTCTTTCATCTAGTTTTAGCTTAAGTTGGCCAGAGCAACGCTCGTTTGGCCCGTCTCACATTATCAAACATTTGTATCATTGTCATTGCACTTAGTGCTAGTGTTGCTACGAAGCACATCACCCGGGGCGGGGGTCACAAACCCGGATGACACCCGGGTACCATTTACGTCGGTGTGGACAATGGGCTCGGGTTTTTAGGGAAACAGGCCCAATGTTTCCCTGCTCCGCCAGGGATCGAACCCGGGATTATCTGTTGTGAACATTGAACGTGCTAACCACTACACCACGGATACCATTGTGTGTGTGTGTGTGTGTGTGTGTTGTGTAGTGGCCGCGTGTCGTGCGAGCGTGTGCGTGCGCGCGTGTGCAAGTGTGCGAGTGTGTGTGTTGTGTGTTGTGTGTGTGTGTGTTGTGTGTATGTGTGGTGTGTGTGCGAGCTCCATGATATACCCTAATGTTACCGTTTCCCGAGGTCCTTTGATTCCAGCCAAAGGGCCACTACCCTACTAGACTTCAATGCTGCGCAGAGACCACTGTCCAGCGGTCACCTGTATAGAAAAATATTATGTAAGAAAATTTTCTACTGTTAATAGTATGCTGTATTTTGTTGATTTTTTATGGCTAGTGTGTAGGAAATTAATTGCATAGGTATATATCAAATAAGGAACAAGTTAGGATATTATTTGTTTAATATACTGCCGCACTCGATATATTTTTCATAGCGGTACAAGTTATTGTTCTGTCCGCTAGGGAGCAGATGCTCAGCGGGCTAATGCCACTAACTGATTTTGATAATATGTATGATTTATGTTAACTTGTAAAATTTTGCTTATGAACTCAATCAATCAATCAATCAACCTGTCCAACCACACCAGGTACAATCACCTGTCCCGAGGTTACCTGTCCAACCAACCAGGTACAATCACCTGTCCGAGGTTACTCGTCCACACACACCAGGTAACAATCCAACACTGTTATCCCGAGGTTAACCTGTCCAAACCACCAATCACCAGGTACCACACCCTGTCTGAGGTCAACTGTCCAAAACCATTACCGGTACAACCACCTGTCCCGAGGTACCTGTCCAACACTCCCCGTGGTCACCCTGTCACAAATTCCAACCACCACCAGGTGAATGCACGTGCGATCCCGGTCAAGAGATTACCAACCATGAATTTCACCTGAAACCCAACAAGTCTAGCGAGGCCACCTGTCACTTGTACTATGCGATGTACTACCACTGAATGCACCCGTCAGGTGATACCTGCCTATGTCAATGTTCAACCACACCAGGTGAATGCACGTGCGATCCGCATTTTCGTGTATCCCACATTCTCTATCTGTTAAATTCGTACGATTTTTAATATTGTATTCGTCCTGCAGCTTTGCTTTATTACTTGACGTCATCCGTTTAATCAAACAGACTGTCGAAGTTACCAAAGATAAGCGAGATAACTTAAAGAAATAGATAACAGAACAAATGTAATCAAGAGTTAACACCACTACCACCAACACCATTTAGGGGAGGCGGTAGCAGAATGGTTAGTGTCACCGTGTGGCGTTCTCGAAGACCCGAGTTCGATCCCGAGTGAGAACCATAAATCCACTTAAAATCTTTCTGCGTCGTCGAGTGGCCTAAGAACACCCACATGCTGCCCATTAAAAACCCTCTCGCATTCCGTAATTGTATTTATGAATTCTTGCTCGTGGCAGCCCGTGGGAGAGGCCCTCAAAAGGGCTTTTCTACCGCGTTAAAAAAGTTTACTTTCCAGTTTAATTTTCCCATACAACAAATACTCTTATCAGATTAAAAGTTATACTATTATCTTTGTAGATGTTTGTTCCATAAGATTATTACATACAAATATGTAAAGCACACAAAACAAATGCCATTATGAGACTCTGAATAAATGTGCAAAAACAGTAAATTGACCAACTCTTCACTAGTAAAACTTTTCTGAGAAAGCATTGAATGTTTGTTGCGTGCTTATACCAAAAGAAGCGGAATTATATCAGTCATCCATAGAAACAATTAGTTTTCTTATAAATGAATATCCACCGTTGTAAATGTAGCGTAAACTAAACATTTCTCTCGAAACACTATTTTTTATATTTTCTCGATTTGTTTCAGTAATGTTTTATGATAAAGCTTTGAGTTTTGTTTCACTGTGTAGAGCTCCTGAAAATAAAGAAAATGAATGTAAGCTTTTAGCACTATGTCAAAAACTTTTTTTTTGGCGAATATTTCTTGATAATTTTATCAAACACCCGATAAATACGGACAGTGTAGAAAGTTCCCACCTTCTTTTCTCGAAACTTTTCTCACTAAAATAATTTTCTATGTATGCATGTAAATGACCATTTTCATCAGCAATTCTTTGATGTCTTCAGAATATTCCTATCTGCAATATTTCCTGATATATATCTGTGTAAACTTGACCAACTACTACCAGTGAAATATTATTTACAACCTATATATTTTGGTTAGTTGGTTTGGAAAATATGCACGAAATTTGTATAGATGATATCTCCACACTGTAAAGACAAGAATGCCACCAAGCAATAGTTTCTAGCCTTAATATTTTCGGAGATGGAGAATTTTTGAGCTGAAGTCAAACCGCATTCTCCTCTGCCCATGAAGACATGAGACAGAGGCGGGGAGTAAATCATTCGTCCCCGCCTTCGGTCTCATGTTTCCAATATTTGGTGGGATATACTGTAGCATAGACCACTGTATACCTGGGCCAGAAGCCACAAAACACTTAAAGACCTTTTTTTGGTCGTTAGTCCAACGACGGAACCCACAGCGCGGAAAAGTCGTAGGTTTCGTCGTTAACGTGCACACTGGCCAACGACTGCTCACGACCGGTATTAGCAGTGGTCGGAAGTCTCCAGGCATGCTCATTATTGTTTGGTATGCTATGACATATCTTTTTTATAGGTGAATGTAGACATATGATTGCATTTGGATGGATATTATTCATATATATGAGTAAAGAGATATAATACAAGCAAGGGACTCATCCACGTCTGGCAGCGCGGCCTTCGGCAGCAGCAGCAGCAGCATGATGAAGCCCGTGAGGTGGATATCAACACCAACTTCACCAAGGGAGATAGATTTCTTTGGTAATATTTAATAGGGGAGCGAGAACCCCTTGAGGAATCCTATGATCCCTGGTGATATCCTATGGTGCTATCACAGGCGTGGGAGCTGACTGTCTTCTTCAGGAAGGGACAGGTGAGGCGGATAACTGCGGGTTTTTACTCAAAACTTTTGAGTGTGGCGGCTGGAGCCGCCAGCTCCTCCGCCACTGTAGGTTTGGACAGGATTAAACGTCTTATTACTCATTATTATACAACTTAGTGATTATGGTGAGATGTTATATATACTTGTCATTATCTAAATCAATGTAGCACCGTGTGTCACCTTAAATAAGGGTGATTTAAAGATGTTTTGATGAGGTGACTGATGGCGGGGCAGAGTGACGGAGAGGCCTTGCTGCGGGGCCTCCCCATACTCACTATTTCAACCCACACACACACCTTCTACCAAGGGCGTAGCCAGGAAAAATAATTGGGGGGGGCCACCTCCCAATGATGGTTGAGGGGTGGGTGCCTTAATCAGCTGGGGGTCTGGGAGGCGCTGTAAGGCCCCCAGAGAATATTTTTGAAGATATGACTTAATCGGGGGCATATTGAGCCCTATGGGGGGTCATTTATTGGTTCTTTGCATGATATTCAATATAGTAAAATTGATGAAATTATACCATACACTCCTAAAGTAGATGTGTTGAATTGGGAGGGCCATGGCCCCTAGCGCTTCGTGTCCTGGTGGAATGCCGACGTGAGTTTCGACAGGGGATGCTTGCAGCCTATGTTGATCTCAAGAAGGCGTTTGACTCAGTGCATCGTGAGTCACTCTGGGATCTTCTGCGACTTCGAGGGATTCCTGCAAGGACTATTGGTTTGATAACTGGTCTGTATTCTGGGACTGAGAGTGCTGTGAAGTGTGGGGCAGGTGTATCCAGCTTCTTTCCTGTGAATACAGGAGTGAGGCAAGGGTGCGTCCTTGCCCCATCACTTTTCAACGCTTGTATGGACTGGGTATTGGACAAGGTTGTAGATCAAAGTGATTGTGGAGCATCCGTCGGCAACACCAAGATCACTGATCTTGTTTTTGCCGATGATGCAGTAATCTTTGCTGAGTCGCTGGAGGTCCTGGTGATGGCTCTCGAGGCGCTGCACGAGGAGGCAAAGCCTTTGGGACTTGAGGTCTCCTGGCTCAAGACCAAGGTCCAGGTATTTGGAGACCTACTAGATGAAGCAGTACAGTCTGTTCATGCGTGTGGCGAGGACATTGAGATCTTGGAAAGTTTTACATACCTTGGTAGCGCAGTCCATAATGACGGCACGGCGGCTCACGTCAAGAAGTCTTACGGCGGATTGGCATAGCCCACGGTGTTATGGACTCGCTCAGCGGGAGTATTTGGCGTTGTCGGTACCTGTGCAGGAGGACAAAGATCCGGATCTTCAAGTCGCTTGTGATCCCTGTCTTACTCTATGGTTGTGAGACATGGACACTAAATAGTGACTTGAAGAGACGAATCAATGCCTTTGGTAATAAGTGTCTTTGCAGAATCATGGGGTATCGCTGGGATGATTACGTGTCAAATCAGCGATTGCACCGTGAGACTGAATCGAGGCCTATTACCTGCATAGTCCGTCAGCGCCAACTTCGGCTATATGGGCATGTGGCACGCTACCCTGAAACCGATCCTTCCCATCGGGTTGTATCTGTAAGAGACAATCCGGCGTGGAGGAGGCCAAGGGGGCGCCCACAAGGCTCGTGGCTGGGGCAAGTTGATGTTTCTTGTCGAGAGCTGCTTGGTATGGGAAAGGAGCCTGCATGGGAACTCGCGCGTGGTGACCCCCGGGAGTGGCGTCGTAGGGTGGGCGAGGCGACGCGCCCCCCGGCGTATGCCCCCAATGATTGATTGATTGATTGATGGCCCCATTGGCCCCCCCTCTGGCTACGCTCTTGCCTTCTACCACCAAAACACTAGCAACACAGGCTCCTTACTTATACATCTTACTATCTGATACATTAAAACTCCTTAAAACGCAAGCATTCCGAATAAAACGAGAATTAATTTGAGATGACAGGGACAGAAGGCGGGGAGAGGCAGTCTGGCATGCCATTCTTGCCCGGAAATATGTCTCGCTGACTTGTGATTGGTCGAGAAGTTTTAAAAACTGTTTGTCATTGGCTGGTGACTGATGACGCGCTTGATGACGTCATTACTCGCCTTAGCCAGTCAGCGCCTTCCGACGCGTTAACGGCCGAAAAGGGAGGCCTTGTAGCTTTCGTCGTTAGGAAAAGAAGTTCGGAGAGATGGTCGTTGCTGGCGCAACTACCTTTGTTGCTGGGTTCCTGCCCCTGGACTGCACACGCGACAATGTTTTGAATTGCGGGGCTGCATAGGGGCCTGCGGCCCGCCCGACTAAGAGTCGGGTCAGATGATCAAGTTTTGACTTGATCATCAACTTCACAGTCGAGGCGACTGTGAAGTCGCATTAGACAGAAGGCGCCCGCATATAAAAAAAAAAAAGAAAAGTTAATAAAAATAAATAAAAAAAAAAAATAATAATATATATAATAAATATAATATATATAATATATATATATATATATATATTATATACTATAATCATCTACTATTATCTATATATTATCATATATATCTTCTTTTATTACTATTA
>JACEEZ010009154.1:60840-65840 GCA_016584305.1 Chionoecetes opilio
TCTATCGCTAGCATCTAAAATGTTTTCTCGCAAAATATAAATGCGATGAGTTCAAGTGAATATTAAGTTTATGCATATTTCTTAACTCTCTCATAATGGCATTTCTTTATTGCATTTTACTGTTTTTTATTTGATAATATTATAGAACAAACATTTTCGAAGATAACGGTATATCATATATACTGATAAACCATTGGAAGGGAAAAGGGAGTGATGTTCGAAAATGGCAGGAATCGCAAAACTGGCCTCCACTGGAAATAGCCCAAAATGAGTAGCAAGTCCTGTATAGAGTAGTCTTTGATTACACAAAATGTTTTACGTAATTTGTTATGCTTATGATATGTGAAAATGTGTCATGAAGATGATAGTTGGGTCAGTTTTTCTAAATGTTCTGCGGTTATTGCATAATCTTAAGTGAGAGCACACGATTTGCAGAAGACATGACTCACTTTGAAGTTTAAAATCAGGAAGCGCACTTCACTAGGTTCATAGACACTGATCTTCATTTCTTGTGTGTGTCTGTGTGTCACTCCATGTGGCCACAACGGCTGCCCTGAGCCTGCCTGTGCCTCAGGGCTATCGTTCTCTCGCGCTCCCTTGTGGCACCACTTGTCGCGCCCACGCCACACGGGCTGCGCCACAAAGCTTCGGATGCATATCGGCTACTCTCAAATCTGACGCTGCCTTGTTTTTCCGCACTTTCTTTTCCTTAAGATGTAAAAGTGTTCGCTTTTCCCCATCGGTCGCTGGAGTCGCTGTCGCCCGAGGCCTTGACTGTTCCACGACTTTGCTAGCCGACGGTATCTCTTCAGGAACAGGTTCGTCCTCAATGACAGAAACCATAGACGATACAGGTTCCCCAAGCGAGGCGCCTCTTCGACAACAGGCCCAGTAAAGGACGCCTTCTCTTTGGTGGCAATCAGCATATCTTCCTTAACTGACATCACTATATTTTCAGTATTGACCAGATTCTTGATTTTCTTCTTACGACGCCGCCGAGTTTTCTTTACCTTCAAAAGTGTGTAGCAATCTAGATAATAACCCAGAAATTATATCAGTATATCGGTAATGTTCCTTTATTCTTCCTTTCCTGATCTGTCTTTCCACCAAATTATCTCTGTATGTCCGTGGCAGTCAAGGTGGAAGAAGAGGTTGCATCATGGAAATAGAGGTGGCAATGTAATATTACAGGTGGTGTACATGTTAAGAAAACTAATAATAATTCTAAAAGACAAAGTTGAGCGTTGATATAAAGTCAACATAAAGAAACTAAAGAAGAAAAGTCGGGTGGTTTTGATGATGGTAAAATAGAATAAAAGGGAAGAGTTTTATGAGATCTCTGGAATATCTTAAAGAAATACTCTGTGATTTGTTTGCCCTTGTTGTTTCTTTGCCTAAGCCTAAGGTCGCCTGAGAGAGTGACGGTTGCTGGTTTGTTATTTTTCTCGATCCAATTATCCTTTGTGTGTTGACGGCAAAATGTACTGAACTGTTACGTGCATGGACACATACACACACACACACACACACACACACACACACACACACACACACACACACACACACACACACACACACACACACACACACACACACACACACACACACACACGCACACACACACACACACACACACACACACACACACACGCACACGCACACACACAAACACGCACACACACACACACACACACACACACACACACACACACACACGCACCTGTGGATCCTGTGGATCCTGTGGAGCGTAGTTTTAGGCACAACACATTTGGTGCCCGTGGCTACGCTGATGCGCCGCCACTAGTACATTCCGTCTGCCCGTCTCTGCGCCAGCTGGTCTACAATGCTGTTGCTGGCGGCGCCGAGGTGGTAATGGGGCAGCTTGGGTTGATCGGGTATTGTCTGCCGAAATATATCCAATTTATTTTTGAAACTCTCCAGACATTGTTGGTTTGAGTCACGCAGATGTCTTGGTAAGGCATTGAATAGGCGAGGCCCTCTGGTGGCAAAGGTGTTCTCTTTCAAGGTCTTGACTCTGGTGGCTGCTCTGGGATGTGTCCTCTCAATGTGGCAGAGTCGGCCCAGTCGTTAAAACGTATGTCAAGGTTATTGATTGTACTGCCAATTGATATTTTATAGATATATAAAATGGCATACCTTTCTCTGCGTCTCTCCAGTGAAAACAGGTTGAGTTTTTCTAACCTGTCCCAGTAATCTAAGTCTCGAACAGCAGAGATTTTACTGGTAAATGACCGCTGCACAGCTTCGAGCGACTGTTTTTCTCCGACCTTCCACGGGCTCCACAACTGACAGCAATACTCTAACAAAGGCACGACGAGTGACTTGTAGAGCGTCAGCATGGGCAGTGTGTCACGGGTCCGAAAGGTGCGTAGAATCCAGCCAGCTTGACTTCGTGCTTTCTTTGTTACATTGACTATGTGAGTAGTAAAGCTGCAATCACAGCTGAGGGTAACACCGAGGTCTCTTACATGTTCTTTATTGTTAATGTGAGATCCGTCATGTGCTGTGTAAGTGTACCCATTGTTAGTTCTTCGGTCAGTGTTGTAACTCAAGTGTTCAAATTTATTGTTATTAAAGGACATATTGTTCTGTTCTGCCCACAAGTAAAGCGCTGCAAGGTCAGTTTGGAGTAAGTCGGCGTCGGTTTGTAAGGACACTTCCTTTAACACACGGGTGTCATCTGCGAAGGAGGCGACAGACGAGTGTTGAACATGTTTGTTGATATCGGAGATGTGTATGAGGAAGAGTAGGGGGCCGAGGACTGACCCCTGTGGTACTCCACTAGTGACTTCAGACATCTGGGACACACATCAACTGCTACAAATTGTTCTCGGTGGGTGAGGAAAGAATGCAACCACACTCCGAGTTTTCCCGATATACCCAGGCTTCGTATCTTATGCAGCAATATGCCGTGGTCCACTTTATCGAAAGCCTTTGCGAAGTCTAGGTAGATCACATCAACATTTTTATTGTGTTCAAGTGCTTTGAGAATGTTTTCATGATGGGCGAGTAATTGTGTAAGGCATGAGCGGCTGGAACGGAAGCCATGCTGATCTTGGTTCCTTTTGTCATTATCCTCAAGATACGAGGCTATTTCTTTCACTATTAATTTCTCTAGAGTTTTTATGATGTGTGAAGTTAAGGCAACACAAAGGTCTATAGTTATTTGCTTCTGCTCTCGATTCCCCTTTGTAAATAGGTGTAATTCTAGTACATTTCAATTCTTGCGCTATGACTCCTCGATCAAGGGAGTTGCTGTACAAAAAATACCGGGGGATGCTTAACTCTGTGGCGCAATTTTTGAGAAGCTTCGCTGGGAATTGATCTGGGCCAGCTGCTGCGTTGGTGTTGATGTCCTTAATTGCTTCTTGTATGTCCAATGTAGAAAAATTTATGTCTGTTATGCTCAATGTAGGATCTGCGATTTCAAAGAAATCTTTGGGTAAGTGTATTATTTTATCTTGCCGTGGGGTACTGAAGACACCTTCATAATGCCGTGATAGTTCCTCGGCGATCCTCTGGGGTTCGTTGATGGTTCGACCACTTGAGCTTTTCAGGGGACCAGTACCGACTCTTAGTGTTGACTGTGATGCAGCATATTTGTAAAAATACTTAGGATTAGTTTTAATACATGCTACAGCCTGTGCTTCTCTCCGAGCTGTCTCAGCTTCAACGGATAGTTTAAGTTTTTCATCTAAAGTGTTGATGCTGTCTTCTAGTCGATGTCTTGTCATTGCATTGTCACTTTGCCTCAACTTCTTCCGAAGCTTCGTACGCTTACGCATAAGTACCTTGCGATCCCTTGGTATACTTTTCTTGGATGCTGTTTTTCTTATGGGTACATGTTTTTCACAAACTTCATGGCATTTACTGAGGAATTTGTTGTACTGAACCTCAGGGTCAGAATTGCTCATTTCAAGTTGCCAGTCCACTTGATTAAGGTATCTTTTAAGGTTATCCCAGCAGATGGACTCACTGAAGAAATTCAAGTGATTAAATCTCACCGCCGTGTGCTGTGCTGGGCTGAAGTCACGGTGATGTTTGTTATCTGTCATGGTTGTTGTCAGGGTTACGATGTTGTGATCCGAGAGGTTTGTTGGGTCAACTGTGAAATTATGGAAAAGATCATCATTGTTGGTCAATACCACGTCGAGTATATTGTCGCCTCGTGTGGGGGTATTGATGATTTGTGTCAGACAGAGGTCTTGGACGAAGCGTAGGAATGCTTCAGCCTGAACACGCATGTCAGCTGCCCCGCCGTAGATTGTTTCCGAATTCCAGCCAAGTAATGGAAAATTTAGATCTCCAGAGAGCACTACTGTAGGCATGGGTGGGGGTAAATTGTCTAACAATAATTTCATCCTTGTTAAAGACTCAGAGAATTTGCCCGTCGGACATGCTGGTGGTCTATAAATATTGATATAAATCATGTCAATAAGTGGTATGTACAAAACCTGAGCCTCTGTATATGAATTAGATTCAGAGAAAAGAACTTCGGCTGCAAGGTGATTCGTCACATATGTGATGACGCCGCCTTTTTTTCTTTGGTTGCCTCTGTCGGTTCTGAAGTGAGTATAATCATCAATTTTTATTTCCGCCTCCTTTATATTTTCTGTAAGGTGAGATTCAGTTAGGGAAAGTATCATGACTTGTTCTGTTTGCACTATTTCTGAGAGTAGCTTCAGTTTCCCTTTGAATCTGTATGGTGTGAGGCCTGCAATGTTAAGTGTAATTATCTTGTAAGGTGCGTCACTGGTGGACTCAGATGTTGTTGGGACCACTGTGGCGGGTGAGCGCTCCACTGCCATGGCATTACTTTTAGCATCTGGACGATGTGTTGCTGTGCTTGCTGCATTTGCTGCATTTGCTGCACTAAAAAATGTACCGTAGTCTCAGTCTGAGTATTTTCGGCTTGGTGTCTCATAAAATTCGTCGAAACACTTTGTGTTTGAGGGTTCGGTAAACTTGTGTTAAAACGA
>JACEEZ010009154.1:70840-73340 GCA_016584305.1 Chionoecetes opilio
TCTCTCATATCATAAGAATTGTGCAAATTATGACTAAAGCAGGAAATTTCTACCAGTGTTAGTACATGCCATAAGCTTCATTTTCAGATCGGGAGGTAAGACAGATTTGACCTCTGAGGACCGTGAGAGGTCAATGACCTCAAAGTATCAAAATATTGATGTTTGGCGTCATTGGTTAATGGTAAACATGTTTATGATGTACAAACCATGCATTTGTGTTCCAATAAAAGTGTCTACATAATCCATACAGCGTTGGTAATTATTTACAGGTGTCTAGCTTTGACCTCTGAGAACAGTGAGAAGTCAATTACCTCAACATATCAAATATTGATGCCAATGAATGTAAACTGTGGTGGCTGGTACTAACACAATTGTTGTACTTGTGTGTTGCAGGATTCCCTGCCTGATGATCGAAGTCAAGATACAAGCATCCCAGACCTGATCGTCACTATGGCAAAGCGTCATATCCTCATAGACCCAGCCCAGCCCTCTACGTCCAAGCAATCAAGACCACCCCCAAGAACTAACTGGGAGCTTTGTATTCTTTGCCAAGCAGACAGATGAACCTCTTTGCAGTGCCCACTAAGATCAATCATAAAACGGAGTGGTAGTGGCTATGCATCATTGACAGAAGACCTCCTCCAGTTCAAGGGATTTCGGCACATGCCAATGGAACTCAACGTGAACAGACTGGATGATGGCGATGGCGCAGAAACTACCTTGAGGACACACAGTGCTCAGTGGCACAAGAAATGTCGTTTAAAGTTTAACAAAAAAATGTTTGACCAGCAGAGCAGAGCAGAATCAGCCTCAGGACAGCAATCTAGTACCGGTACTCCAACCGTGCACACACGATCAGCAGCTGCCCACAGGCTTCCACAGTCAACCGAGCCTATCTGTTTCTTCTGCAATAAGCCAGCTGACACTGCAGACTTGCACGAAGCAGCTACAAAGGAAATTGACAAGAACATTCGGAGATGTGCCACTGAATTGGGGGACACTGAACTGCTGGCCAAGCTGTCTGCAGGAGACATGATTACCATCGAGGCAAAATACCATCGCAACTGTCTCCGTGCATTATACAACAAAATCAGACCAGCCGCACTCAAGGACGAGGATACGGATCGTCTGCATGGCATAGCCTTTGCTGAGCTGGTGGTATTCATGGAGGACATGCATGCAGATGAGGACAATGCCCCTGTATTTAAACTCTCAGACGTGGCTAACCTCTACAAGACGAGACTGGAGCTGCTGGGTGCCACGGTAACCAACAGAATACACACAACCAGACTGAAGGACAGACTTCTTTCTGTGCTTCCTGATCTGAGAGCCCATTCTCAGGGCCGAGACACACTTCTCTTGTTTGAGAAAGATATAGGTCCCGCCCTGAAGAAGGCCTGTGATCATGACAGTGATGCCATGCACCTAGTAAGAGCAGCACAGGTAGTACGTAGAGAAATGTTTCAGACCAGGTTCACCTTTGACGATGCGTTTCACGCTGACTGCCAGAAAGATTCTGTAACACCATCCCTCCTTGCTCTGGTGAACATGATCCTCGATGGGGCGAACATCAAGCACCAGACTAAGTTGGCCAACACAAGCACCACAACTGCTGCTCTTACAGTATCGCAGCTACTGGTGTTCAACAGTGTAAAGCATGCACGCAGTGTGGAGTCAACCTCAGTGCGCCACAGCCGCGAGAGAGAAACCCCACTCCCACTCTACTTGTCCATAAAGTAGATTATGACAGTTTATTATGTTATGTTTCATTTATTATTAAGTTAGATTATGACTCAAGATTCACGCTGTGACCAGGAGCAGAGGTCTGATTGACACACTGTTCAGCCTCGGGATGTGTGTGTCATATGATAGATTACTACAGCTCACAGCAGACATTGCCAATGGTGTCTGCCAGCGCTTCAACATGGAAGAAGTTGTTTGCCCACCCAAGCTGCGCAAGGGACTGTTCACTACTGGGGCTGTCGATAATATTGACCATAACCCCAGCTCTGCGACAGCCAAGGATTCTTTTCATGGCACAGGTATCTCCCTAATGCAACATCCATCACACACGAATGGCGGACTCGACCATGGTGTAGTGGTGATTGGGCAAGGCATCTCTTCCGCCAAGTCGGTAGCACCTCTGCCATCAGTGTACACAAGTGTGCCACCTGCTGCCATGAAGACGAAGCACTTCACTGCACCGGCTGTACAACGTCCTGCAAGGCCTCCCGACCTCCTGGCTGCTGAAGCTGCCGTGGAAGAAGAGTATGGGTGGCTGAGGACAGTGAAGACAGCTCTAGAGAAGCAATCCATAGATGAATGGGTGTCATGGTCTGCCTACCATGCCGATGTCCAGCAAGCAGTGATCCCACCTGCCGCGATCAATGCACTGTTGCCTCTGTTCTATATGGATAATGTGTGTATATTACATGGACCGGTATGTACTATACATGTGTCTGAGGTAACTGACCTCACTGTACTTTAAGCTTATAGACTA
>JACEEZ010009154.1:78340-80840 GCA_016584305.1 Chionoecetes opilio
CAAAATGTGTCTGATCAAGTACCACATCAAGAATTACTGTACAAAATGTGTCTGATCAAGTACAGCATCAAGAATTACTGTACAAAATGTGTCTGATCAAGAACCGCTTCAAGAATTACTGTACAAAATGTGTCTGATCAAGTACCGCTTCAAGAATTACTGTACAAAATGTGTCTGATCAAGTACCGCTTCAAACATTACTGTACAAAATGTGTCTGATCAAGTACCGCTTCAAACATTACTGTACAAAATGTGTCTGATCAAGTACCGCTTCAAGAATTACTGTACAAAATGTGTCTGATCAAGTACCGCATCAAACATTACTGTACAAAATGTGTCTGATCAAGTACCGTATCAAGAATTACTGTACGAAATGTGTCTGATCAAGTACCGCATCAAGAATTACAGTACAAAATGTGTCTGATCAAGTACCGCATCAAGAATTACAGTACAAAATGTGTCTGATCAAGTACCGCATCAAGAATTACAGTACAAAATGTGTCTGATCAAGTACCGCTTCAAGAATTACTGTACAAAATGTGTCTGATCAAGTACCGCATCAAGAATTACTGTACAAAATGTGTCTGATCAAGTACCGTACAAAGAATTACTGTACAAAATGTGTCTGATCAAGTACCGCATCAAGAATTACTGTACAAAATGTGTCTGATCAAGTACCGCTTCAAGAATTACAGTACAAAATGTGCCTGATCAAGTACCGTACAAAGAATTACTATACAAAATGTGTCTGATCAAGTACCGCATCAAGAATTACTGTACAAAATGTGTCTGATCAAGTACCGCATCAAGAATTACAGTACAAAATGTGTCTGATCAAGTACCGCATCAAGAATTACTGTACAAAATATGTCTGATCAAGTACCGCATCAAGAATTACTGTACAAAATGTGTCTGATCAAGTACCGCATCAAGAATTACTGTACAAAATGTGTCTGATCAAGTACCGCTTCAAGAATTACTGTACAAAATGTGTCTGATCAAGTACCGCTTCAAGAATTACTGTACAAAATGTGTCTGATCAAGTACCGCATCAAGAATTACTGTACAAAATGTGTCTGATCAAGTACCGTACAAAGAATTACTGTACAAAATGTGTCTGATCAAGTACCGTACAAAGAATTACTGTACAAAATGTGTCTGATCAAGTACCACATCAAGAATTACTGTACAAAATGTGTCTGATCAAGTACCGTACAAAGAATTACTGTACAAAATGTGTCTGATCAAGTACCGTACAAAGAATTACAGTACAAAATGTGTCTGATCAAGTACCGTACAAAGAATTACTGTACAAAATATGTCTGATCAAGTACCGTACAAAGAATTACTGTACAAAATGTGTCTGATCAAGTACCGTACAAAGAATTACAGTACAAAATATGTCTGATCAAGTACCGTACAAAGAATTACTGTACAAAATGTGTCTGATCAAGTACCGCTTCAAACATTACTGTACAAAATGTGTCTGATCAAGTACCGCTTCAAACATTACTGTACAAAATGTGTCTGATCAAGTACCGTATAAAGAATTACTGTACAAAATGTGTCTGATCAAGTACCGCTTCAAACATTACTGTACAAAATGTGTCTGATCAAGTACCGTACAAAGAATTACTGTACAAAATGTGTCTGATCAAGTACCGTACAAAGAATTACTGTACAAAATGTGTCTGATCAAGTACCGCTTCAAACATTACTGTACAAAATGTGTCTGATCAAGTACCGCATCAAGAATTACTGTACAAAATGTGTCTGATCAAGTACCGCTTCAAGAATTACTGTACAAAATGTGTCTGATCAAGTACCGTATCAAGAATTACTGTACAAAATGTGTCTGATCAAGTACCGCATCAAGAATTACTGTACAAAATGTGTCTGATCAAGTACCGCTTCAAACATTACTGTACAAAATGTGTCTGATCAAGTACCGCTTCAAACATTACTGTACAAAATGAAGCAGCTCAGGGCGGGAGACAATGCAATACGTGGGTTGAACACTAGCTTAGCAACAGGTAACGAAGGGTTGCTGTAAAAAAACATAAAGAATCTGCCGCATAGTGTACACCAAATGACACACAAGGGATGGGTTTTTTTACATCAAAAATCACAAACCAAAGGCAAACAAAATTAAGTAACATAAAGCCCGCTAGCTGCCAGTCCCCATAAGAAAGACAGTAAGAAAATAAATAAAGGATTGTGCATCAATTGTAGTGCAACATGGACCAGTGATGTTCATAAATACCAACGATATTGACGTCTGATTCAACAAACATATTTCAAAATTCGTGAATAAGACAACACTTGGTAACATTGTCATCCTCGACCAGGACCGGCAACCTTTCCAGGATGATAACGATGAGCATTATATATTAACATCTCACCATAGTCAGAGAGATGGAAGATTCCACTCAACACTAATAAATATCTTCAAGGAGGAGGGAAAGAAGAAAGAAAAACGATTGATTATGAAGCGTGCGGT
>JACEEZ010009154.1:85840-111594 GCA_016584305.1 Chionoecetes opilio
ACTACTTACACCATGGAATAGCAGTACAACACTAACACACACAGACACATACAGTTGGATTACACCAAATTATTCTTCACTAATAAGGCTGTGAGAGCGTACGACACTACCACATCCTCCACCTTCTGTATTTCAGCGCCGCGAAACACTCTTGCCAAGACACACCCAGGGAGTCCCGTCCACCACTTAGCAATCCTGTGACACTGTTCCCACCCTCGTTATCTTGACCTTTCTTTACTCTTTTCTTCAGACCACCTCGCGAGAACCACAGGATTTATGTGTACTGTCTAAAGGTAATTCTGGGTAATTCTCTCTCTCTCTCTCTCTCTCTCTCTCTCTCTCTCTCTCTCTCTCTCTCTCTCTCCCTGGAGTTCACCTCGCGCCTCGGTGGAAGGCGGACCTCTTTCCCGTCCTCTTCTCTCTCCACTGCTCGTCGTGTGTGGTTGAGATTACTCCCACCATGGCCACTGCGAAGAGGCGCCGCGAGGAACCTAACGACGACGGCTTCACCCTCGTACAGAGGGAGTGCTTCAGGGTGAAGAGGCCTCCCTCTCCACAGCCGAGTGGTGCCACGGCTTCGGAGCAAACTATCCCGGTATGGAGGATCGTCAAGCATGACGACTTTCCCGGCCCCTATCAGCTTGTTCGGTGGTTAGAGAGCGAGCTCCAGCTCCCCCTCAAGGTGGATGTCTCCGCCTCCGGAGAGTTCCTACTCCGGGGGGCGACTAAGGACGCCGCCGCCACCCTCCAGGAAGTAGCTGCTGGCCAACCACGGGGCATCGTGTTGGCAAGGAGGGAACCCAGCAGGAGAGGTGTCCTCGTTGGATACCCCACTGGCCTCCCCTTGGACCCTGTATTGGAGCACCCGCTCGTCGAGACGGCAGTGCGGTGCTCATACAACGCGGGCCTTAAGCGGCACCTCCCGACCCGGCAGGTTCAGCTGACGCTGCGGGGGCACGTCCCCGCCGCTGCTTCGGGACTTTCGCGGTGCGCAGGTTCATCCAGGAACCCGTCCGTTGCTACCGTCGCCAGACGTTTGGGCACTACCAGCGCCAGTGTCAGCGGCGGCAGGAGCTGTGTGGTGTGTGCAGTGGGGAGCACGATTCACGGGACTGTGTCCGCCGCCTACGGGATGGTGGGGAGCGGCCCGTGGCTCGGTGCCCCAACTGCGGTGCCAGGCATCACTTTTTTTTTTTTTTTTTATTGCACTTCCATTGTAGGAAGGCACGGGCTTTCTAAGAGCTCGTCAGTGTTAAGCAGTTAGATGTCACAGTAGTTAACGGGGTGGAGGGTATGAGGCGACGACTTCAGCAAGGATATTTAGGGGAACAGCACTCAGGACGGAGGCTGCCGTTTCGACTCAGGCATCACGCCTGGAACCCGCGCTGCCCTGCCCGGCTCCGGCAGATTCCTGGGTCCACGGTACCTCGCCAGCTGCAGTGGAAGGAGGCTCCCTTGCGTCCACCTCGGTCAGCACCCCAGCACCCGGCTCCACGGATTGAAGACGCCGCCGAGACCCGTCGGCCCCGCCGCAGGAGGAGGAAGAAGAGGCCCCGGCGTGTCACACTGTTGTCCCCTGTGGGGGATGTGGACGTGGACGCCCAGGCCCCCGTGATGACGCAGAACCCGGTCCCCTTGGAGATGGCGGCCATTGGCGGGGTGTTGCAGCCTGCTGTGGCCCCCCGCCATGACGCCGCGACCCAATGCAGCCCGCTTCCCTCTCTGGTCGAGAATGGACGCAGATGACTGGTCGGCACTATACTTTCAAGGTGAACGCCCTACTCGCACTGCTTGGGACGTACGAGTTCCTGGTCAGCCAGGAGGGTGCGGCGGTTCGCTCCCATATCTCGCACCAGCCTGCCTTTTCATACGTGCGGCAGGCGCTGCGTGCGGGCTGTGAGCCTGGCGTACGCCTGCCCACTTAGAGGCCGATTGTCATGCCGGTCTTCCGTTACCACCGTGAGGAAAGTGATTGGGTTAGCTACGAGCCCCCGCCGGGATCAATTGACTGCTTATGTTTCTTTGATCTTTGGTCACCTTGTACTATTTATTGCATGTGTTTATTTCCATTTCTTATGCTCATTGTTGTACTTCTCTGCCTGACGCCTGTGGGCGTAATAAATTAATTCCAAAAAAATCTCTCTCTCTCTCTCTCTCTCTCTCTCTCTCTCTCTCTCTCTCTCTCTCTCTCTCTCTGGAGTTCACCTCGCACCTTGGTCGTGAACGGACCTCCTCCCCGTTCACTCGTCTCTCCGCTGTTAGTCGTGGTGGTTGAGTTACCTCCCACCATGACGTCTACGCGGAGGCGCCCCGAGGACCCAGACGACGCCGGCTTCACCCTCCAGAGGAAGCGCTTCAGGGTGACGAAGCCTTCTTCACAGCAGAGTGGTGCCACGACTGCGGAGCGACCAATCCCGGTGTGGAGGGTCGTCAGGCATGACGACTTTCCCAGCCCCTATCAGCTTGTTCGGTGGTTGGAGTCCGAGCTTCGGCTCGCCCTCAAGGTGGATGTCTCCGCCTCCGGGGAGTTCTTTCACCGGGGGGCGACTGAGGACGCCGCCGCCACCCTCCAGGAAGTAGCTGATGGCCAACCACGGGGCATCGTGTTGGCAAGGAGGGAACCCAGCAGGAGAGGTGTTCTTGTTGGATACCCCACTGGCCTCCCCCTGGACCCTGTATTGGAGCACGCGCTCGTCGTGTCGGCGGTGCGGTGCTCGTACAGCGCGGGCCTTAAACGGCACCTCCCGACCCGGCAGGTTCAGCTGACGCTGCGGGGGCTCGTCCCCGCCGCCCTGGACCTTGGCTGCTTCGGGACATTCGCGGTGCGCAGGTACATCCAGGAACCTGTCCGTTGCTAGGCGTTAGGGCACTACCAGCGCCAGTGTCAGCGGCGGCAAGAGCTGTGTGGTGTGTGCAGTGGGGAGCACGCTTCCCGGGCCTGCGTCCGCCTCCTCCGGGAGGGTGGTGAGCGGCCCGTGGCTCGGTGTCCCAACTGCGGTGCCAGGCATCACGCCTGGAATCGTTGCTGCCCTGCCCGGCTCCGGCAGATTCCTGGATCCACGGTTCCTCGCCAGCTGCAGTGGAAGGAGGCTCCCTTGCTTCCACCTCGGTCTACACCCCAGCCCCCCGTTCCACGGAATGAAGACGCCGCCGAGACCCGTCGGCCCCGCCGCAGGAGGAGGAGGAAGAGGCCCCAGCGCAACCGTCTGTTGTCCCCTGTGGGGGATATGGACGTGGACGCCCAGACACCCCGTGATGACGCAGGTCCCAGCCCCCTTGGAAATGGCGGCCGTTGAAGGGGAGTTGCAGCTTGCTGTGGCCCCCCGCCATGCCGCCGCGTCCTAGTGCAGGCCGCTTACTTCTTTGGTCGAGAGCGGGACGCAGATGGAGGGACGGCTCTATACTTACGGGGAGACAGACCTACTCGTACTGCTTGTGTCATTTGAGTTCCTGGTCAGTCAGGAAACTGTGGCTGTTCGTTCCCGTGTTTCGCACCAGCCAGCCCTCTCTTATGTGAGGCAGGCGCTGCGTGAAGGCCGCAGGCCAGGCGTGCGGCTGCCCACGGAGAGACCGATTGACATGCCGGCCTATCATCGCCGCCGTGGTGAAAGTGCCTGGGTGAGCTATGACCCCGCCGCCGGGAGTCATTGAAAACCCATGTTTCTGTCTGTTTGCATGTGCTTCTTTGTATTTATTGTGTCCTTTTTGCATATGTCAGCCTGACGCCTGTGGGCGTAATAAATTAATTCCAACAAAAAAAATCTCTCTCTCTCTCTCTCTCTCTCTCTCTCTCTCTCTCTCTCTCTCTCTCTCTCTCTCTCTCTCTCTCTCTCTCTCTCTAACACACACACACATCCATTTTTGTACCTAAACTCTCTTTTCTTGACCACTTGACCTACCTACCTATCTTTCTCTCTCCACCACCCCCTCTCTCCCTCCTCCCATCCTTATTCATCACACCTACCTACTTCCTCCTATTCTCCTCTCCCTCCGTCCCTCCCTTCCCTCCCCATACTTCCATGCACACTATTGGAGGTTCAATCATCAGGCAAGGAAGCGAGGAATTGATGATCCGAAACAGGTTATATTTCACCCAGGCAATTAGAGGCGATAATTAGGTACAGACACCCCTCGCTTAAGTGAGTTATTTCATTAATCAATTAATTAACATTGCTATGAAACGTTTATAGGAGGCGAGAGAGAGAGGAGGAGAGAGAAGAGAGTAGAGGAGAAGAGAGAGAGAGGAGAAGAGAGAAGAAGAGAGAGAGACGAGAGAGAGAGAGGGGAGGAGAGGAGAGTGAGAGTAGAAGAAGAGAGAGGAGAGAAGAAATATGGAATGATTGCCAGATGAACTAAGATTAATAACATATTTGTCACATTTATAAAATACAAGTAAAAAACTATATTCTCAACGTACATTGATAGAGAGTTACAGTAATGTATGAAGAATATAAATACATAAAGGAAGGAGTTACTTTTGTATAACGATGCTATGGGGATTTACGATGCTCTAAGTGGAAATTAAGTCGTTGCTTCCCTAGATTGATTAAATTTAAAGGATCCCTTTAAAAATGTTTACTCATTCAAAAAGCTCTGCCTTGCCAATTTTTTTATTTATTAATCATAATGTATTAGTTTAAAATGGAAAATAAATGTTTTTGACTTTGACCGAGAGAGAGAGAGAGAGAGAGAAAAGAGAGAGAAGAGAAGAGAGAGAGAGAAGAGAGAGAGAGAGAAAAGAGAGAGGAGAGAGAAGATGAGAGAGAGAGAGAGAGAGAGAGGGGAGAGAGAGAGAGAGAGAGCGTATTGGGGGACGTGCTATTTTTGTCAGTGATGATGATGATGGTGGTGATGATGATGATGATGATAATGAAGTATTTTTTTTGTCAGTGTTGTTTCTAATTATTATTTACAGGAAGTGTTTTGCCATTCAAATCTTAAATACTCATCTGCAACAAAACTTTACAATGTTAACGTTGCAAGCAATACCAATGATAATAAGCTTTGAAGATAGATTAAAATGGATAAGATAAAAATAGTTCGCGAAAAATAGAGATACAAAAGATAAAGTGATAGATATAGATACATATATATATATATATATAAAATATATTATAATATATATATATATCATATATAATATATAATATATATATAATATATATATATAATTAATATATATATAAATATTATATATATATATATATATATTATATATATATATATTATAAATAGATAGCGGTTAGCAGGGGAAGCACTTGGTCATTGATGACCCTCAACAGTAACTGTTTGGGGCGTGTGTGTGTGGGTGTGTGTATGTGTGTGTATGTGTGTGTGTGGTGGTGTGTGTGTGTGTGTGGGGTGTGTGTGTGTGTGTGGTGTGTCAAAGTTCTTATGTATACTCTAAAATACAGAGTTAAATGTCTGGTCAATATATTGTTGATATTGTTTCATGTTGGCCAAAGTGATGGAGACCATTGCCCAAATTTATCAAGGACGAGGGTTCGAATCCTGTGGGCAAGCAGTGTTTGGGACATTTCCGCAGTCACTGCCTCTATCTTTGCAGCCCTTCGTGGTGACGTTGCGGGTGAGACTGGAGGGTTTTTACATTATAAATAAAAGTTTGCAATAGTAAAAGACACCAATCCTGAGGTAAAAAGTGACATAAAAATGCGGGTAAAAAACAACCTATACTCATCAACAAGGTCTACAAAATGAAATGACTAGCGTAACAGGAATATAAGGTAAGGCATTTCTATCTATCTATAACTATCTATTACTAACATTATTATGTGCCATTACGACTTTGGCAATCCCAGCCTGCTTCCCTGCTCATTGCTTTGAGTCTTGGGCTATTTAGAACGTGTTATTACCTATAATCAAAATGTGGTGTTCATTGGATAGATGGAGGCATAGATGGCCAAGATATGCTAAACAACATTGATGTTTGATACTTTTGGGATTTACTTCTTATGGTTTAAACCATTATTTTATGTAGATACAAAGCAGATTCGAAACGATTCGACTGCAAACTCGACTGCTCCCTTGTCTAATGAAAAAGTAGACATCGAAAGGGCTCTAACCCTTTTATATCTTATCATACGACATTGAATATTTATGACACCGATAACATTTTTGACAAACATAATCCTTTCTTATTATATTATATCAAGTCACAGTTCCGCCGTGTGTATGCGTATGTGCGTCGTTACATCGTTAAACAGTCTCGCCGTATAGAAAGGGGTCGGGACTGCACAGGCCCACACACACGGACACCGACGAACTTTTATGAGTGACCGTATACATACGCGTGGGGCGTGACGGTGCCCCGCGCCTCAGCCAATCAGGCGGCGCCCGAGGTGACGACGAGCGATGGAAGGCAATGGTGAGCCACACTTCCTGGAGCTTCCAGCCTGAACACAACAACAAGGTGAGCGGCGGGGGTGGTAAGGGTGACTCATTCCTTCTCCTGTGAAGGTTTTGTACAATGCTTTGTGAGAGTTCGCCTTTTACCCGTTACGACTACGTGTTTAATGTTTGGGTTACAGATGCAGTGGTGCTTTGTGTTCGCGGCTGTGGTGGCCGTGGTGTCGGGACAGCGAGTCAGTTATGACGGGACGCACTTTTCCAGTCATCAGTCAGGGTTTCCAGTAATCAGCCCACCACAGCCTTTTGTGTCTCCTGCTATTAAAGACCCGCTGCCCTGCAGCTACGGTGCAGGAACTTTAGTGAGTAGCCATGTTATGCACATTGATTACACAAAGCACAATAGGTGTATACTTCTTGCATATACTTTTACATTAAGAATTGCCAAGGTCAATCATCTATTGTGACTTGCCAGGTGCACGAGACTTCTCTGGGCAGACGTGAGTATCACTTCTCGTGGTGCCCGCGTCCCGGCCAGACCTTCAGCCACGCCCAGGCTGACCACTACTGCCGCTCCTTGCCCTACGACGGCCACCCGGTGGGCTTCCACGCAGTCAGCATTGAGGACCACGCTGAGGACGCCTTTATCAGCACAATCATCAGCGCCTGTAAGTCTGACTTGCTGAATACATGTAATGCGGACTCTCTTTACAACCGCGACATTCTTGTAGTGACTTAACTTGTCCTTCAGATCGCGTGCCCTTCATCTGGACGAGCGGCAAGAAAGTCTCTGCGTACGCTTGGAAGTGGCAGAATGGCGTCGCTTCCCTCTACACTAACTGGTCCCACACCGGCAGGTCTGTTACGGTTTATATCAAATGAGGAAATGCCGATAACTCTTATTATTTAAGTTATTTCTTCACTTTAAAATTTGTTATTTCCTGCACCAACAGGGATGGCCGCGCTCAGCCCGAAAAACTATGCGGGCGACGAGTACTGCCTGGCTGTCCTGAATAACATCTATGTGGACGGCATAAACCTGGCACGACTCTTCTTGTCATAACAACAAATACGTCATCTGCGAGCGTCCCAAGGCGTACGGCAGCCAGTGATGCAACTTTTGTCTAAATCTAATAGTATATCCACGGCTACCTAGTATAGGAATGAGTCCATTATCTGAGTAAATAAAATATTACTAAAGTCATGTTAATTAAATCCTTCATTCTAGTTTACAATACCAAGAGTTATTTGATTAAAATCTATCTATACTGCCCATGCTAACTATATTGATTTCCCTCGGAAGTGGTTTGGAATTGTGGTTTTGATGAACACTTCTAAATCTTTAATTACTAACTATCAAAGGAAGTCTTTATCGTTACTTCACAATATATGCAGCATGGGGAAAACTGTTATGTCCCTCCAACTAAAATGACGGCTTAAGTATGAAAAGCCTATTTTTGGGTCCCTGACAGAGCTAGTGCACTAAGCTATTAGGATAGGAAAGATCGCCACCCAGGGCAAACCCTAGGTATACAAGCAACCTAATCCCACATCTGGTGTAAGGAAACCAGGCTACACTCAGATCTGAAAGAAAAAGAAACACGTCTGGCAACGCCGTGCCAACCATGCTGAGGCCAGTGGTCCGCCAGCCGGCTCGGGCATATCATAACCATCTCAAAAAGCACCCCCGGGGAGAGGGGCTGAAAACTTGGTGGGGAAGGAAGGGTGGGAGGCCGAAGGCCGTGCACTAGCTCTGTCAGGGACCCAAAAATAGGCTTTTCATACTTCAAAGCAGTCTTTTTAGGTCTCCTTATAAAGCTCCGTCCACACTAACTGGCAATGCCCGCGGGCACAAGCGAGCAGTTTGCTTGTTGACGGGCTCACCGCTTGTGCCCGCGGGCAACTGAGTAAAATGCCTGTGATGGTAGGTGAGCGATTTCACCAGGCACTGCCCGGCAGTGCGTCGCTGCCGGACATAAGAGGCTACATGCGGATCTTTGGAGCCATGATTTTGTCAGTTTGTCAGGAATTTACACTACGGCTACATCAGAACATAATGTCTACCCCTCCGCCCAGTAAGAAATGTCTACCCCTCCGCCCAGTAAGAATCAGTGGTAAAGATATGCGATCCTTCACCTAATTGAATTTTATCGGCAACACCCGTGCTTATGGAAAGTGAAAATGGACATATACAGACAAGACAAAAAAACTGCTGCTTTCCAGAGGATCTCAAAGGAAATGCAAGATGTAGGTGTGTCCGTGACAGTGGATGAGATTAGAAAGAAAATACACTCCGCAACCAACACAGACGGGAACTGAGAAAAAAAGAAGTTAGAAAGGTTATGCTGTCCCTCGTTCTGGTATCCTGCTTTTCTATATATGGTGTTACTTTCGCAAGGAGTTTATAGAATGTACTTGGGTCCATTCTCACAGTTTATGAAGTCACGCATATTTCCATCTTGTAATTCTCGAAAAATCTTAAAATGACTTCCCAACTGTTTTCTTTTACTTAGCCTATCTTTGCATCACTTCTTTTTCTCCACTGTCCTTTTTTCTTTTTCAGGCACATAGCAATGATTATGGTAGTTTTAGCTTCTTACGGTCATTCTTGCTTCGCATTGCTGTCGTACACTGCCTGGCTGCTCAGCTGTTCGCCTCTGACTGGGCCAGGCAGGCTCTGCTGTGTGGACAACACTTTCGGTGTGCCCGTGGGCTTTTGCCGGTGACGGGCACTGCCTGGCAGGCTTTGCCCTCTAGTGTGGACGGAGCTTTAGAGCTAGTGCACTAAGCTACCTGCCACTTGGAGACGGGGCAAGAAGCCCCCGACCCCCGCGGGGAGGCAAAACCCGCAACTGCACAAGAACAAAAAAGATACCACTAGTATACTCCCAAAAANACTAAAAACTTTTGGGCTCATGTTAATAAACCCTTTCATTCAGTTTACAATACCAAGGTTTTTATTAAAATCATCTATACTCCCCATGCTAACTATATTGATTTCCCCGCAGGGTTGGAATTGTGGTTTTGATGAACACTTCTAAATCTTTAATTACTAACTATCAAAGGAAGTCTTTATCGTTACTTCACAATATATGCAGCATGGGGAAAACTGTTCTGTCCCTCCAACTAAACTGACGGCTTTGAAGTATGAAAAGCCTATTTTTGGGTCCCTGACAGAGCTAGTCCACTAAGCTATTAGGATAGGAAAAATCGCCACCCAGGGCAAACCCTAGGTATACGAGCAACCTAATCCCACATCTGGTGTAAGGAAACCAGGCCACACTCAGATCTGAAAGAAAAAGAAACCAGTCTGGCAACGCCGTGCCAACCCTGCTGAGGCCAGTGGTCCGCCAGCCGGTTCAGGCATATCATAACCATCCCAAAAAACACCCCCGGGGAGAGGGGCTGAAAACTTGGTGGGGAAGGAAGGGTGGGAGGCCGAAGGCCGTGCACTAGCACTGTCAGGGACCCAAAAATAGGCTTTTCATACTTCAAAGCAGTCATTTTAGGTCCCCTTATAAAGCTCCGTCCATACTAACGGGCAATGCCCGCGGGCACAAGTGAGCAGTTTGCCTGTTGACGGGCTCACCGCTTGTGCCCGCGGGCAACTGAGTAAAATGCCTGTGATGGTAGGTGAGCGATTTCACCAGGCACTGCCCGGCAGTGCGTCGCTGCCAGACATACGAGGCTACATGCGGATCTTTGGAGCCATGATTGTCATGGGTCACGGGCCACGGGCTCAGGGGCTCTGGGCAGACATTCAGAGAGTTAAAGGGCACGGTGTTTAGCTTAACTAACTTCCTCTATTTGTACAACCCGGAAGTCGCGGGGATTCTGGTAAGAGATATGGGAGTGACGCTACGGTGTCACTATGGGCTTCGATAGCTGATTGGCTGAGAGTACAATTACGTCACAGCCTCGCCAGCGAATCACATAGTATTTCTCAAAAAGTTTCAGCCAATCACAAGGCTTCCACGCTCTCAGCTGTTTATAAACAAATTTATTATCCACACCAAAATGCTCCACCCTTCTTCCTCCTCCTCCTCCACCTCCTAGCTTCTCCTCCTCCTAACCTTTTCTTATAGCAGTTGGTAGTAGGAGCTACTATAACTAGCTCCTTTACAGGAGCTACCACGTGTAGGCCTCGCGGCCTCTTGTAGCTTTCTTATGTTCTTATGTAGCAGCAGTAATAAGCAGTGTTTTTATCGTCCCAGCACCGTCTTGGATTACGAAGACCACTCCAATAACACTTGCTGAAAATTTTTGTTATCTGCTTGTGATATTTTTTGCAATGTTTTAGACTGATTATTATTTCGGCCCCTACCAAGCTTGTGTTGTTGTCGCAGAGACCAATCCGTTTTCAATTGCGAGAAAAAACGGTCTTCGTACCAAGACGATGCTTGGACGACAAAAGCACGGCTATAGTAGTAGTAGCAGCAGTAGTGGTAGTGGTAGTAGTAGTAGTAGTGGTGATGAAGGAGGAGGAATTAGGTAGAGGAAGAAGGGAAGAATAAAGGGTAAGAGAAAGAAGGAGAGAGGAAAATACCTTGTCGTCGCGGGGCCGTGTGGTGAGTAATGGTCAGAGCCACCGTTCGCCACTCGGCTCATCACCTCATAACAACTCATCACGAGCGGATGGCTTGTAATATGGCCTAATTTCATTTGTATCATGCCCTGTTCAGTTCTTGAGTCAGAAAACATCATAATATACTCAATTTATGAGTATTTTTATGTATATTGCGTGCTCTACAACTGCCCCGGAGGCAGTTGCGTGATTTTGACAGCTCAACGTCTTTAAAAACGTCATCAATGTGCCTGCAGAAAGCAAAAGTCGCCCAGAACAGCTGTTGGAAGTCGCTAGGTCGTGCAGACCGGAAGTAAGCCTCTCTGAATGTAGCCCCTGGGTCTCGGGCCTTTCGCTCTGGGCCCGCTACAGACCACAAGCCTTCCTCCAAGTGTCGCTCTCGCTTCTGAGCCTCCCTTCCAGGGCCTCCTGTCCGGGTTTTTGGGCAGCCTGGCCGCAGAGAGGTTGGGCCGCCAGGGTGGGCCGAAACGGTCGTTCTTGGCCTGGATTGCCCTGCCGCCCCTACGGCGACCTCCTTCTTGGACGGGCCCGGGCTCCACAGTGATCGCCGCCCACGTGTCGGACATGCACTCCTCCGGGGTAGTGGAGAAGGCGCGGGGAAAGGGCTTTCTTTCCCGCATTTTCATCGTACCCAAGAAGGACTCTTCGAAAGGGGGGCTTATCTTGGACCTCAGCCGCCTAAACGGATTTGTGCGCAAAACCAAAGGTTTTCCCTATGCTGACCTTGGCCCAGGGCCGCCCTTCGGGTGAGGCAAGGGGACTGGATGGCGTCCCTCGATCTCAAATACGCCTACTGGCATGTCCCCCTTCATCCTCGGTTCCGGCGCTTCCTGGCCTTCCCCGGTGGGATCGGACACGTGGCAGTTCACCAGACTACCCTTCGGCCTTCCCATCGCTCCGAGGGTTTTTACGCGGCTCACCAAGGTGGTGGCTCACGGATTGGTGTCTGCAGGGGTGATTGCTCATGTATTTGGACGATTGGCTGGTTTTCCCCCCCGTCTCAGGAGGAAAAAAGCGGTTTGGGCAGGCTGGACGAGCCTTGGCGGTGGCGGCGGAGATGGTGTTCCTAGTCAAAAAGGGAAAGTACGTCCTTACCCCCTCTCCCCGCATTACTTGGCTGGGCATGCAATGGGACTCCCGTTCGGCTGCGGTCCGCATCTGGGGGGTGAATGCGGCCAAGCTTCATCAACGCCTCTTCCGGGCCTCGGTGTCCCGTTCTTTGTCAAGGAGGCATCGGGAGTCCCTTCTCGGCTCGCTCAACTTCACCGCAGAGGTCACTCCCCTAGGCCGCCTCCGTCTCCGTCCCCTTTGTCCGGGTGGTGAACACAGCCGTCCGGGGGCGCCCCCCGCGACTTGCTCCGGCCGTCCCTCCCCTGGCCCTCCCCCTACTGGACAAGTAGTTGGTGGAGGGCGGTTTCTCCGTGTGGACCGGGTGGCTGCCACCGCCCCCTACGGTCTTCGTGATGTCGGATGCGTCGGACATCGGGTGGGGCTACCAATCCTCCGACGGCCGGCAGGGTTTCGGCGGGTGGTCCGGGGGGGAGGAGCGCAGACTCCACATCAACGTCAAGGAGCTGCTGGTTCCTCTTCTCTTTCTCCGTTCGAACCCGATCCCAGAGGGGACGGCTCTCTGCTTCGAGATGGACAACATGGTCGCGGTCCACTGTCTCGCCCGCCAAGGGACCTCCAAATCCGCCCTTCTGTTGTCCCTTTCGGAGCAGATCTTCGGCCTGGCGGCCCGTTTCCACCTTCATCTGTCTGCCAGGTTCCTGCCGGGAGTGGAGAATGTGTGGGCCGACGCCCTGTCTCGCTTCCGGGGCTCGTCGGTGGAGTGGCAGCTTTGCCCGGATCGCTTTGCGGCTCTCTGTCGGCGGTGGGGCACTCCGGAGGTGGACCTCTTCCTGTCCCGCCGCTCTGCCCAACTACAGGCCTTTTTGACGAGGGGGGACCGGACAGCTGCGGGAGGCCCGGACGCCCTCACGGAAGACTGGAACGTGGCGCCATGTTTACCTGTTCCGCCTCCCTGCCCAGGTCCTCCTGAAGGTATGCAACAAGCTGCGTTCCTACAGGGGCAAGGTGACCATGGTGGCTCCTCTTTGGCCGGCGCAACCATGGTTCTCCGAACTGAAGGCTTGGTGTCCCTCCCATGTTCCTCTAGGGGCCCTCACTTTGTTGGAGGAGCTCCCGGCCAGGCTTCTTTCCCCCTTGAAGCTACACGCCTGGAGTTTCTCCGTACCTCTCTCCGTCGGACGGTCTCGTACACGGTAGCGTAGAACATTTTGGCGGCACTTCGCCCGTCCTCTACGAGACAGTATCAGTCTCACTGGAAGGCCTTTCAGTCGTTGCTCAAACTCAAGGGCCTCCGCGACGTCTCTGAATCAGTTGTCCTGGATTTCCTCTCCTTCCTGGCCCACGACCGTGGGAGGTCCTCCGCTACTCTCTCCACTCACCTGATGGCCCTGGTTGACCCCCTCAAATAC
The DNA here is from genome assembly GCA_016584305.1 of Chionoecetes opilio. Classification (NCBI taxonomy): domain Eukaryota; kingdom Metazoa; phylum Arthropoda; class Malacostraca; order Decapoda; family Majidae; genus Chionoecetes; species Chionoecetes opilio. Next base: position 99,272 of record JACEEZ010009154.1, read on the forward strand.
GGCTGGGGTTTGGTCCTGGACCGGCGTTCTGTGACCCTGTTGAAGAGGGGTTTGTTCCACCAAAACCCCCCTCCCCGTCGTACTGGCCCCTTCTGGTCCCTGAAGAAGGATCTCCGGTTCCTGCAGGGCGACCAGTTTAGGTCCGACGCTGCCGGACCTCGCCTCCTTCAGAAGGCCTTGTTCCTGGTGGCCCTGGCTACGGGGTTTCGGGCTTCTCAGCTGAGGGCGCTGACCCGTTTCCCCCAGTGGACGACCTTCTCGCGGGACGGCTCCGCTGTCTCCCTCTCCCTCTCGCCCAAGGTGCTGGGTAAGAACGAGCGGGAGGACCACCGTCTCCAACCGGTCGTCGTTCCGGCTTGGTCTGCTGGGGACGCCGCACACCCCTTGTGCCCGGTTTCGGCGCTCCGGAGTTACCTGGATGCTTCCGAGCCCTGGGCGTGTGACCTGCAGTTCTTGTTCCGCGATCCTGTCACTGGTCGTCCCCTCACCACCAGGGGGATTGCCGGCCGGCTCCGGGGCGTCATCGAGTCGGCGGATCCGGGTCACGCCCCTCGCGCCCATGACGTCCCGGGGTTGTTGCTGCGTCTCTGGCCTTCCTCCGCACCCATTCCTTGGAGAGGGTACGGGAAGGGGGACAGTGGAGTACGGCCTCGTGCTTCGTGGCTCGTTACCTGTCCCACTCCGTCGTGGACTACCCCTGTGTTGCCCTGGGACTTCCTCCGTCCGGAGGGGCTGGGGTGGTGGACGCCGGGCCTCCCCTTGACGTCTCCGCTTCTGGTGAGTATACTAGTGGTATCGTTTTGTTCTTGTGCAGTTGCTCTTTTGACTCCCCGCGGGGGTCGGGGGCTTCTTGCCCCGTCTCCAAGTGGCAGGTAGCTTAGTGCACTAGCTCTAAGGGGGCCTAAAATGACGGCTTTGAAGTATGAAAAGCCTATTTTTGGGTCCCTGACAGAGCTAGTGCAACGGCCTTCGGCCTCCCACCTTCCTTCTCCACCAAGTTTTCAGCCCCTCTCCCCGGGGGTGCTTATTGGGATGGTTATGATATGCCAAACCCGGCTGGGGGGGCCACTGAATTCCGGGGGGGGTTGGCACGGCGTTACCAACGTTTTTTCTTTTTCTTTCAATCTGAGTGTACCCTGTTTTTTTCATTAACCAGATTGGGATTAGGTTGCCGATACCAGGGTTGCCCGGGGTGGCGATTTTTCCACCCTTTATAGCAAGCTCTGCAGGGACCCAAAAAATGGGTTTTCTATTTCAAAGCGTCAAATACGATGGATTTTCCACATAAACCCGGGCGGTAGAAGGCCCGATCCCCTGGCACGATGAATCGCAGCCAGCCGAATTTTGAAAGGTTGGAAAAACGGTGCGTCTGAGTAGGTGTGGGGGCCCGGGGTGCAGCAGGGAGGGAGGGGGGAAGGGGGATTTAAGGTTCGCCCCTTTGGGAAAAAAGAAAACCAATATAGGCAGAAAAAAATAAATTAACTCACCGATAAGGACAAGGCTAATAACGTTTTCAGAATTGTTTCTTTGTTGTATCCCTACTGCTTTTTTGTAGACACCCAAGTGTCTTTTAGTTCCGAAAAGCCCCTTTCAGTATTATTATGGTTCAAAACACTTTGTATGAATTTAGTATATTTTTAATCCCAGATATGAAAAAAATTTATGATTTTTTCGTTATTACAAATTCAGTAATGAAAGACGGAAAACAAGATGGAGAGAAAGATAGATACTTTGTCCTATCTAGATCTTTGCAAGTCCCACCAGTTTATGGACTATAAAAATTGCCACCACGTAGCTTTAAACCTGGTGGGCTCGAACCGCTGACGAAGCGCGAGATCCGCACACGCGAGCCCGGCTTCCCAACCGAGCCACCGAGGAAAGAGAAGAGAGAGAGAGAGAGAGAGGAGAGAGAAGAGAGAGAAGAAGAGAGAGAAGAGAGAGGAGAGAGAGAGAGAGAGAGGAGAGAGAGAGAGAGAGAGAGAGAGTTTTTGTTTTGTTTTGATAAATTTTTACGCCAAGGCGTCAGCCCGGGGACAAGGGTAGAAAAAATTTTTTGATAAATTAACACATTGAAATTAGCACCCCCCAAAAACGGGGGTAGGGGGACAAGAATTCATCTAAATTGTCGGGGGCTAGCAGGGCCGCAGATGTCCCCCATGGTCGTCCCAGGCAGCAAGCCAGCCTCCGGGCAGGCAGGCAGAATGCTCCACGAGTTACTTTTGGGGGTTGTCACACAGGAGGCGGAGGAGAAGTGTGGCGGTTTTTAAACCCCCGCGACCTGCCCATGGTCTGTACCCAGACGTAACCCGGGCCGCTACCACGTTGGTCTCCGCACCATTAGGCCCGACGACGGTACTTGTAGCGAGTTGGCGGAACGCGTGTAATTTGAAGGGAGACGTGTTGGCCTCTGTCGGGCCCTGTGATGGAGAGTGGAGAGAAGTGTGAGTTTTGACCCTTAATAAATAACAAGACAGAGAGGGTGGGGGGACCAGCATCACGGAGTGGCAGGTACAGGCGGTTTTTGCTTTTCCGTCGACAGGCACTATAAAGAATGCCAACGGGGGGCGGAATCCACAAAAAATAATCTGAAAGGGCGCGTAGGGTACAGGGACAAAAAGGAAAAGAATACGTAACGGTGGCGGGTAGGCTTAGGGGGGGAAAAGGGGCCTGAAGGGCAGATGAAGTCACAAATCACAAACCATTGAGGCCACGTGGCTGAGAAGACTAACAGCATCAAGTGTACCATACAACTGCAGAACGTGGAGTGGCGGAAACAGGGTTGCGGAAAAACCGCCGTCAGCGGCGGATCGACGTCGGGGGAGAATACGCACGCCCGCGCCCCATCGGCTGAAAAAGATCATCGGGAGACGGGTTCAGTGTGGGGCATGAGGATAAAAATGAAGTTTTGGTCTCCAACGCAGCTGCCTCTGAGGGGGGGAGAGCAGATTGGGGGGGGGGGTGTGTGGACCGTTAGGTGGGAATCATCCACGGGGGAGGACCAGGTAGAGCTTCGCCCCCGGAACATTGGTCGAGCCTTTGAAGAAAAGAAGACACAGTTTAATAAGGGGGACCCCAGCCTGAGAGGAGTTATACGGGGGGGGGGGTTTCATACACTTTAATGTATGAAGTAGGGGGGAACCTGAGGGTAATGCGACATTTGAAGTGAGACGAGCAGCGATGGAGCAAATTCTCTCAAAATAGGGGGTAGGTGAACTCTTTTAACATTTTTGCCCACCTAGTAACAAGGACCCCCCAAAGATAACTTCATAACCCTTTTTTGGGAATTTGTCTAGGGGGTCCCGGGAGAGGGGGTAATGAATTAAAGCTGGAGAGAGATAGTCGAGACTGAACGGTTTAAGGGTTTACGTAGATCATTCTGGCCACGGGGATGGAGAGCCCAGAAGTTTTGTTTAACAAGCCATTTGAGTGGTACAAAGGTTTCGTAGCCGACCCAAAAAGATCTTGCACAAAGGGGATTATGTGTTGTGCCGAGTGACGGGGGAAGGGAGACTGGTGCGCCGGGTAGAGTACTGTCGCACAGGGGAAACGACACCCCCCCAAAGTAGAAGTTGGTAGCACCCTCGGGTTCCGGAGGGTAAAGATCTGCTTTACTGGGATTTTAATTAGACCGCAGTCAGCGGAGACATAGAAAAGGAATTTAGTAACGCTAAAGATTTAGGCGAGGGGAGGATGCAGATTCGTCAGCATAGCACGTACCGGGGTGTCGGGGGACGTCAGGCGGGTTTGGAAAGCAAACGGTGGCGAGAAATTAAATAAAAAAGGACTGAAAACCCCCCCTGGGGATTTCCAACTCGAAGCCTTTGTGTGCTGCATCCCCCCTTTATAGAGAGCGAGAAGTCCCGATTGGAGGTATCCTTAATCCTTTTCAGTGGGCCCCCTCTGACACCAAAGTCAAAACGGGTCTGGATGATGTCCCTGTTGGCAACATCGAAGCGCTTTTGAGATCGAAAAAAGAAACCACACTTTTTGGGGAAAGGCGTGTGTAGAGGTCCATGAGGCAATGATGTGTGCATCGTGCGGAAGAAAACAAAAAGTGGGGATGACAGTACCCCCTCCACCGGAAAAGAAGGGGTGAGCAATACGCGCCCTCACCTTTTGGAACAGGGTGTGAGGGATATGGGCCTAAACTTTCCCCCCGGGTTTGGAATGGGGACAATTGTGCTGGGGTCCAGCGGCGGGAGTACCCACCTGTAGCAAAGGTTTAAAGCTGTAGAGAGGGTTACCTGGGACGTTTTGTAGCTGCGGGGGACAGAATATGGATACCTCGTCACCCGGAGCGGGACCCTCGAGCCCGAGCCCGTCGAGTTCATCCTCAGTAATGAATGGGTCCATCGTCATCCTCCCCGAGCAAAAGCTGCCATCAGCCGTGAGCGCGATGCCTGCACCGGCAGACAGGGCCGCCTGAACGGTCGGGAAGGCTGCCTACCCCCGACTGTCGGGGCCCGTATCGACAAGGGTTTGGGGGTACTCCCCCAGGACGTGATGGAGGGCGTTGGCGGGTCTCTTTTTCGTCACCTTCCGATGAGGGCCACATTTCCCAACACTCGTCTGCTGATTGATGTTTTCCCCGAAGTATGCCACGACTCTTCCCCAGCAGGCCTGTAAATGTACCAGTGTCCCTTAAGCCTGGACGGGGAAGGTGAGCAGAATGGGTCCATTTGAAAAGAAGGCCCGCGTCCATGCTGTCCCATTTGGGCCCGAAGAATGCGTTGTCAAGGGTCCAGGGGTAGGAGCCGCCCCCCCGTCGATGTGTGGCTGGAAATAAATGCGAGTGAAATTGTTTTCGAATCCACCAAAAAGGAAAACAGGGCTTTGGGGGGGAAGTCAAACTGGGGAGAAGGGGGGACATGTAGGCAATATAATTAGGGCAGTATTTGGAGGAATCGAGATGCGAAAGGGGGTGATGGTTTGGGGTTTCGACTTTTGGGAGTAGATACCCGGAAAGCTGAGAGAAATGATCAGAGAAAGGGAATTTGACGGGGTACACTGACTGGCCCCCACCAGACCAAAACGTGATGAGTTCCAGGGGGTTTTCCGCGACCGTGAGAGCACCGCCTGGTTCCGCGATGAGAGGGTTTCGTTTAATGTATTTCAGAAGGCGATGCCCCCTCCCATTCCCCCTCGACAGCGCCTAAGTCCCGGGGGCCGAGCGTTGAAGTCCCCCCGAGATACTTCCTTGGTCGTTGGAAAAGGAAGTGCAGCCCCACTCAAATTACCCGGGGAGAAAAACCTTGAGACCCGGATCTTGCCATTTCCACAGCCACCTCAAACAGCTGAAAAAGGGCGTGTCTGCTCGTCGGAGTGCGGAAAGTCGGGGCTGGATGGGGAATGAAAATAAGCAATGGGCCATTCCGAACGTGGGGGACAAGAAAAAAAACCCCCGGAGAGTTGGTGAAAACCGGGAATTTTATATGACCCACAAAAAACTTCCTGATGAAAACCACCGAGGGTGGTGACTGTACACATAAGCCCGAAGGGTGCAAGTTTTTCAAACCCGTAACACCGCAAGCATTTCCCTGACACAACGTGTAATGTGGAGCCCGTTATCGAACTGTATGTTTTTGTAAAGAGAACAAATTGGAGGGGGAAGCAGGAGACCAGGGGGTTTTGGCGAAAGGGGCCCGCACGGGCACTCGGTCCTCAAAGCGAGAGCAAAAGAGTCCAGTTTCTCCGTGAGCAAGTGACTGCGGAGATTAGAACTTCTGGGACTCTGCCAGGGTATCGATGGTGCTTGATGTTGGGTTTTGGGTGGTAGCCACACTATTAAGCCGGGCATCGATAGCGTCCCGGGTGATTCAAGGGAAGCAAAACGGGTCACAGTTTTTCCACAGCAATGGGAAGCTTTTGGACCTGTGGGGGGGGAGCGCAGGAGGGGCCAGGGGGTGGGTGCAAGTGACAGGGAGGGGGGCGGCGGCGGGCAGATGCGATGGAACTGCGGCCCTTTCCCTGGCACACCATGCCCAAAACCCTCCTGGCTCTTGACAACAGGCACCGCCAGGGGTGGTGTAACGGAGGCGGGGGTGGGGTGTGGTCTCCCGTGGCGGGGGGTGGGGGGGGGGCGGGAGGGGAAATGCGGGGGTCGTGCCGCCGCCACCATGACATCGTTCCAGGCCCCGAACAGTACCGCGAAATATCCCAATATCCCCGCACTTTAAGCAGAAGGCTTTTCATTTTGTAGTAAAAGGAACTCGCAGGGGGCAGACTTGGAAAAAACAAAAGGAAAATAGATGGGGGGGGTTTTTGTCGTCCAATGTTACACTATTCTGCGTAGGCTTACCGCCTGATGGAACGACGAGCAGAGTAAACACCCTCAAGTTCCTGCTGAGGGAAAGGGCCACACCATGGAAAGAGGACGAGGGATGTCGGCAGTTTTTCGGGCCGTCAGGCAATCTTGGGGGGGGAAGCGTAAGACGGAAAATCACCATTTAAAACACTTTCCCCCAACGCCAAGCGAACCCTAAAATATAAACAAAGCGAGAGGTCACCGTGACATTGACCTAGCCAGGTCACGCTCGAGGTGAAAAGCACGATTTCCCTTCCGCCGCCCCCGTAACTTCACATCGACCCAGGGTTTTCCTGAAAAATGAGTTTTTAGGTATTCACCACGGGGCGCAAAAGCTGGAAGGGAGGGCGGAGGCCGGGAAGGCGGGAGGTCGGGAAGGCAGAGGCATGGGAAGAGGTGGATCGGTGTCACGGGAGTCACTACACTGATCAGAGTTACCTTCCTTCAGACGGGAGGCCTTGGAGACAGGAGTCTGAAGCTCCCCACTGCTGTTGAGCACGTCGTCCATGGAGCGCTTGGAAGCGGAGACAGCATGAGGATCACAGCCGGAGCGGGGCGTGGAGGGCAGGCCGGGGACCACCAAGGCAGGTAACTGCCTCTGTCCAGCCGAATGAGACAGGCAGGGCCAGGTGTCGTTAGCCTGCTCGTCTTCCTCACTCATTCGAAGGTCTTCCTCTACCCCAGGGAAAGGGCCTGGGCCCGTGTAGCTCATGGCGCCCTACCTCTTGGCGGCGGCACCACGAAAAACTGGCTGAGAGAGAGAGAGAGAGAGAGAGAGAGAGAGAGAGCTGGCTGCGATTCGTCGTGGCAGGACATAGGGGCGCAACTTATGACCGCCTGTGTTATAGAGGACAGTGCAAGGGGCAAAGTATTTAGACAACAATTTGTCACGTGGCGCAGAGTGCAAGACTGATTTAAGCTCATTATCTAAAAATAAATAACCCGTCTCAATGGGTGGCGGAGATTGTGTTGCGGTCAGCTGTTCGTGACACTCCAGGCTTCAATAATGCCTTGTGATTTACATGGTGTTATTAATCCAGGCAAAGCTCTTTCGCAGAACTGTGTAAAAAAAGTTAAGCATGAAGATGATCGTATACTAGTGTCATGCAATAAGTCGAATGAACAATAACAGCCCTGATATGAAAAAGAAAAAATATCCTTTGAATCGGAAACGGATAATTCGACTATAAACGGTTTGAACCACCAGAAATACACAGTGCAGGGACTGACATTGTGGGTAGTGTCCCAAAGCAAATACATATGTGTCGTGATTCTCGAGTTCATGTGTGTCATCCATCCTGATCGAATTACTCAATACTCCTCTTACCGTAGATAACAAAATTAATCGCCAGCTGCAATAATGTCGCCAGGCGCCATATATTACGAATTATAGCATTACTACTGATTTGTATGTGCCACTGAAGATGATACACAGTAGTTTATATAATGACTGTATAATCTACCCTGTTTCAGCGTTGTTTTATGCTTTGTATCTGCAAGTATATACGGTTTCAAATTTCACCCCTCGTTTCTTTTCGGGCGACGAAAAACGGCGGGAGGACACTCAGTAAATAAACACTAGTTGGCGCCCCTTAGTGTTGGTCGCCACTCTGGTGATATTTTTGTAATTTGTTCATTTATAGCCATAATATGACACAGATGAAGACACAAAATGACAGACTCTCCAGATAGCCCCTTCAACTTGACTGAAATCATGAATTTTAGAAATGTAAGTATTAACGCCACCAGACGTATGAAAACAGAAAAAAAAGTTGTCCTGGCGATTTTAGTTTTTATCTGCGGTAAGGGAAATGAAATTGGGTATGGAAAATAATGATAACGATTGAGCCTGATAATGATTGAATTTATATTTGTGTCTTTTAAAGAAGGGAAAAGTGAAATAAACCCATTCACATTTGTATTTAACAGGTACAAATTAGTGTATCAGTACATGCCCTCATGTACAGTCGAAGAAAAAAGTCGTGTCTGGGAAATTTTTTGGTCAAGACATCTGGTAAAGGGCAAATCTTTCGGTGCTGTCTGCCCTATGTCATACGAACGGTTGGTAGCACTGTTTATAAGTGCTTCGATCTCACCACAACTCATACGTCATAATAGTTCGTATCCTCACGAGTAATTGTTTTAGGATTCATTTCCAGGATTTACCATTACAGGAGTTACATTTATCAGGAGTGTTAAAAGCAGAAGTGCTGAGGTAATTATAAAGCATGATTGAACATGGGGGTTTGGTGAGCCAGTCTCAGGGGTTCGGCTGAGGCCCTCCGAAACACTTGCAATTTTGCTATTATTATTAACTCCCCTCAGCTGTTGAGGCTCACTTCGCACAGCCCCTCCCCCTCCCCCTTTATAACACTCCTGGATTCACCCCCGTATTTCACTTTCTTTTTAAGGACCTATATACGCCACTGCTTCTGAGTCCTTCCTTCTTTCATATTTTTTCCCAAAAAATATACTCTTGAATGTTGAGGCAGTTTTTCTTTAAATTTTTGCATAGTTTTAAAGAATTTGCTCTTATTATTATCCAAATATACTATTGAGTTTTGAAGCAATATAATATATATATTTTATATAATATATTTTTTTTTTTTTTTTTTTTTTTAATTCTTGCTTGTTACTACCTTTATCCATATTCCTGCCGGGATGTATGTGGCCTTCAATGGCTCAGGTGTAAAGATGAAAAGGGTCCTGGCGATCATTGCTGGGCCGAATATACTTCGCATTCCACATCGTTTAATATAAAAACCTCAACGCAGTAAATCTATTAAACCCTTTGAAATACCCTTGGTTTGTTTTTAGACATTGTCTCGTCCGCGGCAGATATAAAGCTTTGAACCTTATCTGAACAGTAGCTTCAATGAATTCAGGTTTGCCAACCACGAGCATGTACTGCGTTAGGGTTTTCATAATGTTTCACGAGTTACATTTCATATTCGGACAAAACCGTGACACGACTTTTGTCTTAGACTGTACATATGATTTTAGAGATCCAATTAACACTCCCGTGTGGCATCGTGTTGCTAGGTAGCCATTTTTTCCTGCCAGGGTACTGAACCCTTTTCAATAAAGTATTCCATGTACTGCTCTCTGACACACTTGGCCTCACGAGCAGCGTTCCGTCCCGCTCTCTGCAGTCCAATTAGACCTGGTCTTGTTCTCCAGTCCCCAGGGGCAACAGTCCCTTGCGTCAGGTCCTCAGAATCCAAAGATCCGTCAGGTTGCGTGTACTGAGTCCCCTGGTCTCTCCTGAGGAAGTTATGGAGACACGTGCATGCAGTACAAGTGATGCAACCTTGTCCGGGATGAGATTGATTTGGGGAAAGGAAGATACGAAACCTATTCGCAAGCATTCCAAAGCATTTTTTCCCCAACTCTCGAGCCCTACTCAAGCGGTAGGAATAAATCCTTTCATTATGACTTTGTTGGCGATGTGGGAAAGGTTTCCATTATGTGGCGTTGCAAAGGAAATGCATCGGTCTGCCACAAAGAACAAACGGCAGTGACCTCTCACTACGGGGAAGAGCTGCATCATCTGGCAGCCCTGCAGTGCCATTTGCAATATGGGCACTCATAGGACTGTTGTCCCACACACCGCCGTCGGACACCCCTCCATTCCTACCCACGTCCACATAGATAAACTCAGAGTTAGCATCGCTATGGCCATGAGTAATATGCTGTGACTGCCTTTGTAGTTGAAATATAAGGATCCGCTGCCAGGTGGAGGCCTTATGACAAAATGCTTTCCATCTATGGCTCCAAGACAATTTGGAAAATTCCATCTCTTCTGAAACCCATCAGCCACATGCTTCCAGTCCTCAGGGGTTGTAGGCGTCTGTGAAAATATACAAGGGGATTGTTATTATAACTGCTATGCATTTACCTTCATTATTTTACCAACATTCTCTCAGATTTACAACGATCATCAACTACTAAACTTCTGGAAGGATCTGATGCTGCAGCACAGCTCCCGTTACCACGTCTATCACCCCACTGCAGCGTCTTGTAGGACACCCTTTCTACCCCAGGTAGTACTTCCTCTTTTACGACTACCAAACGAATAAATGAGCGTCTGAACCTACACCATCAACAAGTGTCAAAAGATCGTCGAAAAAGGTTTCTGATGACAGACAGCGTCCTGCAAGAAGCTTTCCATCAACTTAAGGCACTGTCCTCATCCAATGACATCACCGATGAAAATAGTGATTTCGGGAACTTTGTAGCTAACGATCTTCCACAGATGTGTCATGAGAACAAAATATATGCTCAAAAACTTATTCATGACATTCTCTTTCTAGGGAAATTGGATAAAAACTTTCCTCGTCCGACGATTATAGAATAACAGGTAAAGTTAATGCTTCCGGTGTCATAACATCATAAATAATCATAATTAAATTATATCCCTTTCTAAGTATATAATACCAGTTGTTCCCGTTAATGATATACATATATTCATTGTTTTCATTTTTATATTACGTAATATATTTTTTTTTTCAGGATATGGTACAGTTTTATGATCAATTGTTTTGTAGTATGTAGTATTTACGCACTACATACCACTAGGTTGTAAAAATTATAAACAAGGGTGAAATTCGAATATTAAATTATGTGGTAAACATTGGCTATGGTCTTGGCATACTACGTACAGATATGCAGTATGTAAAAAGAATGACAAATAACATCTTTTGGTTTAATTACTGGTGCCCTGTTACAAAACAAGCAGGTAGACAATTTATGTAAAGTACTGAACGTACGTATATGTACGTGTACGTCTGTATAGCTAAGTTACCCCCTCATCATAACCGTATTCTTCTATGAATTTTTTGTACTGTAAAAAGAATCCTAGAAAAAACCAGAGAAAATAAATGTGCCTTAATATTTCATTGCGTATCATGAGGTACATCCTATTACAATTTAACTGATGAGCGTAACGAGTTCGGGTTTTCAATACTGGTAGGCAGCACTGGAACCTCGCGTGACTACTGTGTCAACTGTCAAAATCAGCTGGATCGCATCGCCACGTCCATCCCTGTCGACCCTCGCTCACTTCGCATCATTCAAAAAAAGTGTGGACGATACACGGTGGTTTAATAAAACATGACATGAATACGAGGAGCTGTATTTTATTTCCTATCCTAAAGGTATCCTCACTTTGGTATAAAGACCTATTACCTATAATGAGTACTAGTAACACTGCGTAAGGAGGTATGCATACAGTCATTAAATGGGTCATTTCACTACAAAATATTGTCGCCTGCAGGTAATCATCCTTCAACACTTGATATATTGCTTCACATGTTTCAGTATTATTTGTGACAAACTCTGCTTGAAATTCTTGACGGGGTACTGCAAAATGTGTAGGTGCATTCATTAAAAGGGGAAATAGGAGGGTAGCCTCAGTCGAGCTTCTGCTGTTATGCTGTCCTTATTCTGGTATCCTGCTTTTCTTATATGGTGTTTTCTTTTTCAAGGAGTTTTATAGAATGTACTGGTCCATTTTCACATAGTTTATGAAGTCACGCATATTTCCAAATTGCAATTCACGAAAAATCGTAGCATGACTTCCCAACTGTTTTATTTTACTTAGCCATCTTTACAACCACTTATTTTTCTCCACTTTTTCCTTTTTCTTTTTCAGGCACATAGCAATGATTATGGTACACAGTGCTAGCTTCTTACGGTCCTTCCTGCTTCGCATTGTTGTCGTACCCCACACATTCTTCCTGAATAGAGAAAAGGTTACACTGCCTGGCTGCCCAGCTGCTCGCCTCTGACTGGGCCAGGCAGGCTCTGCTGTGTGGGCAACAGTTTCAGTGTGTCCGCGGGCTTTTCCCCTTGACGGGCACTGCCCGGCAGGCTTTGCCCGCTAGTGTGGACGGAGCTTTTTCTCTTGCTTTCTGTTGCAATATTCTGAGGGGGGGTACCTGAAGGGGCAAATCTTTATCACGGGGGGGGGGAGGTATACTGTGCCCTGTCGACAGGCTTGCATTTGGCCCTATATGGA
>JACEEZ010009155.1:0-16157 GCA_016584305.1 Chionoecetes opilio
GATCCTATTGGGACAGGATTCTTTCTTTGGAAGATAACCTCATTGGGGGGAATTTCCACACAACAAGGGGGTTAAAAACTATGGAATAAAAAAAGTAACCTTAAAAAAACAAAACCTACCAAACTTAACGTTTTTCTAACCTTACCTAACCTAGCGGTCCTGCCGAAAAGGGAGAGCGCGGGGGAGAATATGCCGCCTGGACATGCCTTTGTTGATCAAGGTCAAAAATTAGTAATTACTCCCCTTAACTCCCGTTTTCTTTGCCTTTTGTTAGTAAACAGACATTCCCTCATAAATAAAACCACTTGCCCACACGACACCGGTGGGATCTAAAAGAAATGCCCGGCCGGTGGAAATTGGGCAGGCGTACAAACACAAGCGAGTCCAAGACGGCATCAGTATATTTACTGTTTTATACATATCTAATACATTTTACTAGTGTAATTTATCATTTCTGCCTTTAAAAATAATAGCTTTTTAGTTTTTTCGCCACTTGTCTGAGGCGTTGGTGTAGAAAAAATGGGCCCGAGTGATACGTGTGAGTACATTTGAAGGGCCCGCCGCCACTGCTCCACACAATGGCCGACCTCCATCTCCCCCCGCCACCTGGCTTCCTCCCCAAGTTCACACACCTATATAAGGCCTCCTGGACCTGATTTTACCTTAATTTGAACGTGTGCATTAAACAAGGTATGTATGTTACTCTCAGTTGTGTTAAAAACTCACCTGTAATGGTCTGGGAAGAAATAGGATGGAATAAGTGCACAGCGGGATGGAGGTGGGATGTGCATGTTGTCGCGAATCAGCTGACTCAAATCTTCACCCTTGCGTTGCCTCAGTTGGTTCTTGCTTACCGCGCCGCGACGCAACGCGTCGAGAAAATGTCTTGCATATGGCCCTTAGCCAATACTCCAACATTCCACGCTTTAATCCCTTTGGGCCCTTTTACGATTTTTTCACACCCTCCGCTTGGCGTTTTCTGATCACACCTATTTTCCCCATTATTTCTATATCGCCTCAGTGAGGTGCGGGAACCTAACTGTGGTAACCTATACTTTCCTTCGAGTAAGAGACACATCAGTCCGTCTGCAGAGTGTTTTCACAGAGTATTTCATGTGGAGGCGTCACGTTTCATCCCACGTCCTTATCCAGTATCAAAGCGACCAAGTTTTGATGCACCTGTGTTTGCTCATGTCTTGTCGAAACATAGCGAGGACTCAAAGAAGCATTATCTCCCGAACCTCACGCACCCATATTATTGCCTCAAAATCCTGCACTATGTATTCGAGGACTCTCTAAAGCTTATTTCATCAACAGAACGTCAGCGTGTTTCTTCTCGCTCTATCCAATTATAGCCACATTTTTTCTTTGCATTCATTATTTTATTTTCAGCTTGAAGACACATCGTTTACTTTCTACCATGAATGCAGTCTTTTCGTTGATCGTTTTCCCAGAATATATCATGTTATAATGCTATGTTGCCCTCTTCTCGCTAACGAAATGCTATTCGATCGTAATCAAGTAATTCTTTGTGAAGCTGTTAACTTCATCTCAACCATAGCATTAGAAAGCTTATACTATTGTCCCACATCAATGGTTTCACATTTGGCGGTTAGTTATCTATTCAAACCTTGCCCACTTTACCTTCCAGCTTTTACTCCCTGTTCTCTCCATAGTTTTAATACTCCTCAGTGAGAGAAAATTTCCCTAATAAATGTATCCATGGAGCCACAAGTTCTGTAAGTGCGGGGTGGGCCGCTCCCAAGGCAGCTTCCTGACGATGAACTCAGAAGGGAAATAACAATCCGTGCCTCCCCTTTCTTATTAGCTCAGCTGTGTAATGAAAAGAGCAGTTTCTGTTTGTAAGAACTGCGTCTTTTTACAATTGAGGTGATATTTTAAAATATAATTTGAATTGGTAAAATGTTTTCGGTGACAGCTTTTAGACTTTCATGAACTGACATCGATAAAGTCACAACTTTTACCATCCTATTATCTATATTGATCTCAAAATCCTCCATCTTTCCTTATTTATCCCTGGCTAGTATTGTAAAAGTCAAATTAAATTTGCAATCAACACACAACACTTTGTTTGGGTTTTTTTAAAAAAGAACATTATTCTGTGTTAGGTGATCAGGCCGTGCCAGGGACAAATGTTTTGTGGAACAAATGGCTACCGCTCCGCCAAAGAGATGTGTTTCGCGTACCCTGCTTTAAAGTTTGGCAAAACAGTATTGGTATTGGAGTCAGTTGTTTCGTTTTAAACCTTGCCTCCCCTTTTCCCCCGTGTTCGGGGAGCAGCAAAACAAACGTAGTACATGTGTAAAACAAGGAAGTTGTGGTTTTTCGGGAATCTTTCTCAATGTAGTTTTACTGGTTGGTTATCTCCCAGCGACATGAACCTCCCGAATGTTGCAGCATTTCATGTATAAGACAGCCTGTTGGCGACGCTATAAAAGCCTTATCCTGGCCGGGAAGAAAAGTCCCCAAAACCCTTACATACTTAATTTAACAGAAATGAGTCAGGGAAATCAAAACTAAGAGTCCAAAAAGGTGCGCATTTATTTTTAAAGTCATAAGCGAGTAGAAGTCAAGAGGAATTAAATTAGGGTTTTAAACTAGCAACACAAGCAAAATAAAATAAACTTGAAAATGCCGAAAAAGCAGAGAAAAAATAGACTGGGCACAAAAAAAATAAAAAGAAAAATTTTTGCTGTAATTTTTGGAACAGGAAAGTATTACCTTGGAAAAAATAAAAAAAGCTTTATAAAATTAGCCTTGTGTTTAATACAAAAAAAACACAATTTTGAAAAGAGGGAAATATAAAAAAGCGCGAGAAAATATGCGGAAAATGTCTTTTTTTTTTAGGATTTACGGATCAATTCACTATATACTAATTGTCCCGTATTCAGCTAATTTAACACTTTTTTTTTATTGGTATTGGCTATCTTTACTACAAAACTAGGGGGGCTGGTCGGGTTGCCCCCTGCTACTGAAACTTAAAACCCAGTAAAACCATTCACGGGTGGATGTGGGCGCAAAACCGGCTCCCCACGGTTCTTCCAGTGGGAGGGTGGCTGGCACCCAATGGACTAAATAAGACCTTTTTAAGGGCTGAACTCCTATTGAGTCAGGGCCTCCAGCCCAGCTGGGGGTTGGGGGCGCCTGGGAAATCTCTACAGGGGGTTTCGGCCCTGCCCACGGTGACAGTAAGGCCCAATCCCGACATGTTGGTTGGGGGGGGGGGGTTTGAAACCCTCCCTGAAAAAACTAATACCACAAGCATTTTAAGAGGTAGAGGCCGGGGGCGCGGTAATCGCCCCCCCGCCCCGGTTTTCCCGGGGGGGCCCGCCAGCGACCCTCCTATGCCGACGAAAAGGGGGGGTCTCCCTATGACGAGTGCGGGGAAAAGCCCTCGGGAATCCCGCACTCTAAATCAATGTGGGGCCCCCCTACCCCAAATTTTTCTTATGGGGGTGGCCGGGGCGGTGCAGAGGCGGCCCCTGCCCCCGACACTCCTGGATAAACCCTGCGGGGGGTTCTTCGTGGGGCTCGTGGAACTTCTGACCTCTCAGAGATCATCGACTCCCTCTCCTATCGGGGGCTCAGTAGGCTAGGGTGGATATAGGGACTCTCTGAACGAGGAGGCCTGGCAGGGGTGAACTACGTGGGGGTTACCCTACTACGGGTCCGGCATGAGAAATGGCAGTGTACGGGGGTAGCTATAGGCGTCTCCGCAAACTGCAGCCGTCTTTTTGTTGAGGACTTCCGGTTGATGAGCGTATAATGCGGGTGGGGGATGAAACACTCGGGGTTTCATGTCTCTTTTGCAGGTACCTCCTACCGAATGCGTAAAACTGAAGAGAAGGAGTTTTCTCGCAAACCGACTCTGTATTAGACCATTTCCTCATGGGGACACACTCTTGTCTTGGGCGACTTCAATGCACTACTGGCACTGTGAGAGATGGCTAGAGTTATGTGTTGGTCCCCAGGGTCCGCCCCCCCAGAAACACCAACAGTTCTCTCTTCTGAACTTTGCAGGTCCAAAGGTTGAGAATTGCAGGTTTTTGG
This sequence comes from Chionoecetes opilio, assembly GCA_016584305.1. Taxonomy (NCBI): domain Eukaryota; kingdom Metazoa; phylum Arthropoda; class Malacostraca; order Decapoda; family Majidae; genus Chionoecetes; species Chionoecetes opilio. Next base: position 4,072 of record JACEEZ010009155.1, read on the forward strand.
TATCAGAGCCCAGAGCTGCCCACTGGACATGGTATAGTAAGCCGGAGGGGTAAAAGGGGAATCGACCACATCCTCGTTAGCACTCGTTGAGGATCCTCCAGAACTGCAGGGTTTACGGGTGCTGAGTTCTTTGGAAAAGATCACAGACTGTTGTTGTACATTTAAGTTTCATGTCAAGTCCAGAAGAATCTAAAGAGGAAACCATACTGGGGGTTTCATCTTGAAAACTAAAAGGATTTTGACATGGCTCTGAGTTGCGGGGGCAGTCTCAAATCGATTTGATTGCTGGGTGCTCTCGGGGACCCTGAGAACTGTGGGATCCCTTAAAACGTAAAACTCTACGGGGCTCCAAGGAGTGTATTGGGGACCGCCCAGGCAGGGCGGTTTTGTCTCGACGAGACGCTGGAGAAAAATCGAGGAAGTCGCGCTGCCATGCTGGCTGGGAACCGGGACCAGCACGGGGCTCTTGTCACGCCGGCTAGAACCCCCCCTGGGGAGGTAAAGGGAAAGGGTATGTCAGGATCCATGAGGATGTCGGGGGGTCTTTTTGAACGCTAATGACCTCCACCCGCCTACCGAGCCCTGAAAAAGCCTTTCCCAATCTCCTTCCGGGCAGTGCTTTTCGAACAGCAGATGGGCCCTCTGTCGGACAGGAGGGGCAGATGCTCGTTGGGTGAGTATTTGGGGGCAGTTGTTCACGGTGGACCCCCCAAACTAGCAGCTTCACACCACGGGGTTTCAGGTGGGGATCCCGATCCTCCCATTGACGAAAGCGCACCCCTCTTGACGAAGTCAGAGAGGCTGAGCAAAGTTGAGGGTGGAAAGGCAGCTGGTGTTTGAAATATCAGTGCGGAGCTCCTCAAAGCGGGGGTGAGGCCTGACCCACGGGTTGCATGCTGTCCTGACTGCCGTGTGGCAACGGTACCATTCCTCCTGACTGGAAAGGGCTGGTCCCCCCTATCGGGAAAAGGGGAAAAGGGACGCAGGACGACAATTACCGCGGTATTACCTGCTCAGCGTACCAAAGGAAGGTGCTTCCCATCTATTGCTGACAGGGATTCGCAGCCTAGGGTAAAGCACAGAGACCTCAGCAGTCTGGGTTCACCCCTGGTGTCACAACGGGCCGTATCCTGCGCTTGTGTCCTGGGGAAAGCCCACTGAGTTTCGACAGGGGGGGCTTGGGAGCCTATGTTTATCTCAAAGGCGTTTTTACTCGGCATCGTGAGTCCTCGGTCTTTTGCGACTGAGGGATTCCCAAGGGCTATTGGTTTGATAACTGGTCTGTATTCTGGACTGAGAGTGCTGTAAGTGTGGGGCAGGGGTATCCCCCCTTCTTTCCCGTAAAAACAGGGAGGGAAGGTGCGTCCTTGCCCCCTCATTTTCAAAGCTTTTATGGGGTGGGTTTGGGCAAGGTTTAGATCAAAGTGATTGTGGAGCATGTCGGCAACACCCAAAATCACGTCTTGTTTTTTTCCGATGATGCGTAATCTTTTTTGATCGCTGGGTCCTGGTTGCTCTCGAGGCCTGCACGGGAGGCAAAACCTTTGGGACTTGAGGTCTCCTGGCTCAAAACCAAGGTCCAGGGGTTTGGAGACTACTAATGAACAGTACATTCCTTTTCAGCGTGTGGGGAGGACATTAGTCTTTGGAAAGTTTTTCATACCTTGGTAGGCAGTCCTAATGACGGGGGTCGCGTCCCCAAAAAGTCTTACGGCGGATTGGCATAGCCCCGGTGTTTTTGGGCTCGCTCACGGGAGTATTTGGCTTGCGTACCTGTCGGAGGACAAAAATCCGGTCTTCAATCGCTTGTGATCCCTGTCTTAATCTATGGTTGTAGACTGGACACTAAATAGTGGGAAGAACAATAATGCCTTTGGTAATAAAATATCTTCGCGAAAAGGGGTATCGTTGGGTGATTCGTGTCAATAGCGATTGACCGTGAGACTGAATCGAGGCCTTTCCCGTATAGTCCGTCGCGCCAATTCGGGTATATGGGCATGTGGCACGCTACCCTTTTTACCCTTTTGTCCCCCCAAAAACATTTTCTGTTTAGTGATATATTTTGGGCCGTAAATTAACGAGCTGTTGAGAGAGGGAAGCGGGGGGAGCGAAGTTCCTTTTTTGGGGGGGGACAGCGCTGGTGGCTGGGTGGGAAACTCCGTGGATGGCCACGTGTTGTGCTGAGAGAATGGGACAAGGGAATAAAATTTTGTGTTGGGTGTGTGCTTGAGTTGGTGTTGATTGGTGTGTGATTGACTGATGGGTATGTGGGTCGGGGGTGTTGGCTGGGTGGCGCAGTCAGCTGTGGTGTTGTTGTCGGAGGCGTGTAGCCTGGTGTGTGCTTTTGGCTGTGTTGATGGCGTGTAAACCCGATGGTGTTGTGGTGTGGGCTTAACTGTGGCGAGTAGCCTGGTGAGTGGTGTTGGGGGATTATGTTTGAACTCAAGGGCTATCATAGATTTATTTCTTTGTTTCTGTACATATTATTAAAAATAATAATGTTAATAAGAATGAGTAAATATTTGCCTGGTGGTTTGGAGTGAGGGGGTTTTTGGGTTTTGAGAGTGAGGTGTGGTTGTAAGGAGGGGTGGGGGGTGAAAATCTAGCTACCCAAACCCGCCGGCCCGGGAGAAATTCTCTTAAGGGGGAAAATAAAACCCCATTGATAGGTATTGCCAATATTTACTGGTGCTGTTTTTGCAGCAGGGAGCGCATGGGTGAAGTGTGGCTGGGACGTAAAACCCGGGGCCGATCCTTCTCATCGGGTTGTACTGTAAAAGACAATCCGGGGTGGAGGGGCCAGGGGCGCCCACAAAGGGTCGTGGCTGGGGCAAGTTGATATTTCTTGTCGAGAGCTCTTGGTATGGAAAGGGGCCCGCATGGGAAAACCCCGCGTGGTGACCCCCCCGGGGTGGCTCGTAGGGTGGGCAGGCGACGCCCCCCCGGCGTATGCCCCCAAGATGATTGAATTCACAGTATACAATTGTATGACCATTATCAGAACTTACACCTATTTATTTTTTTTAATGGTGATTGGAAAATCTTTACTACCAAGAATAGCGAGGGGTTAACATCCAGTAAATAGGACGCGCTAACTAGATAGATGCAGGTGAAGGTAAGGCAGGGGGTGACATGTGTGATGGGTGAACTATAGCGACAAAAATTTTTCTCAAATAACAAATTGAATATTATACGTTTTTGCAAAGTGGTTTTTGGTCACAATCAGGGAACTAGGGCCTTTAAAAAGGAATATTACGACCAATTAAAAATATCCATATCTCCTATTTTTCTCATAAAAATAAGAAAATAAAGGAAACTACAAGGGCTGTGAGACCTACACGAGGTAGTTCCCCGTTATTTTTTTTTTTCCCCCTCCCCTCCCCTCTCTCTCCCCTTTTCCCCTCTCTCTCTCTCTCTCTCCTCTCTCTCCTCTCTCTCTCTCTCTCTCTCTCTCTCTTTCTCTCTCTCCCCCTCTCTCTCTCTCTCTCTCTCCTCTCTTTTCTCTCTCTCCCCCTCCCCTCTCTCTTCTTCCCCCCTCGGTTTCTCTCTCTCTCTCTCTCTCTCTCCTCTCTTCTTTTCTCTCTCTCCCCCTCTTCTCTCTCTCTCTCCTCTCTCTCCTCTCTCTCTCTCTCCCCTCCTCTCTCTTCTCTCTCTCTCTCTCTCTCCCCTCTCTCTCTCTCTCGCTCGCTTTTTCTGGTTTTTTCCCCTCCTCCTTTCTCTCTCTTTCCCCTTTTTCCCCCCCCTCTCTTCTCCTCTCTCTCTCTCTCTTTTCCTCTCTCTCTCTCTCTCTCTTCTCTCTCTCTCTCTCTGTCTCTCTCTCTAGTACATCTCAAAGACACTTCAAAACAATTGAAGCATATTAGTTACTGAAATAATTGTGATCGTAATTCTTTCAACAATAAAGGTATACATATATCTGGCACGTTTACTGTCATCAAATAGAACTCGTGATAGTTAAGACATAAGATATTTAACACAAGTTAAGAAGTGAGCAAGTACAAGAATCAAGGGAAACTGTGAAATGAAATTTAAAGTGTCGAGGGTTTGAAAATCGTTTGGGGACTTGTCTCGTAAACTTCAGCGGGAGGCGTTGCGGGCTTGTCAGCGGTGGGGGTGGCGCGGCGATCGCAGGACAAGTGGGTCTGCCGTTTACCTTTTTTTGTTTGCTCTGTAACGCTTTTGGGAGGGTTCGCGTATCCAGCTATAGTGTTTACCGTGTGTTTTGTGGTGTGTTAAGGTACCCTGGCTCCCTGCAAGCTTCGGGCAGGCCGGGGTGAAACCAGGAAGCGGGCCCCGGAGGTGAGGTGCAGGAGGCCCGTTGAGCTGCATGTTGCCGTGAGTAGCCAGCCATCTTGTGTGTCATCATGTTTTCCTTTGGGTGATATTTTTTTCTCATCGTGTGTGTAGGACTGAGTGAGGATTTTACATGTTTGTTCATGGCACTTTGTAAAGTATATGGAGAACCACGCTATGATGAAGGAAGGCTTGAGGTTACTTGGTGATTGACTTTCTTGATGCCATAACCCCCCATTCCCCCACCCTACCCCTCTTGTTTCTTGAACTTAAGCCTCCCCAATCCTCCGCCTCCTCCCCTCTCTCCCCTTCCCCCCTCGAGGGAGGGCCCGTCTCTTACTCTTAGTTTGATATATTTAGGCGGTATAAACCCCCCCATTCCCCTCCCTATAAATGTGACTCAGTAAATTGAAAGTTAAGATATGAAGTGGACTTACTTATCAAAAAAGAAATTTTAAAGATTTGAGATGTGGCGTACAACTGCAACCACCAACATTCGCGTTAGTAACAAGAATTGTGACGTTTAAACAAACAAAGAAATATATCCCGTAGGGTAGCTGTAACAAGGCGTCACGGCACAGTGGCGTGGGTAGGTATCTATCAATGGAGGGCACCTGGGGGCGGCACAGCTGAGTATGGGTGGGGGGCAGTAGGCAAGCGGAGCCAGGGGCCACTCTGATGCTCTCTCTCTCTTCTCTCTCTCTCTCTCCTCTCTCTCTCTCCCCTCTCTCTTTCTCTCCTTTCTCTCTTTTCTCTCTCTCTCTCTCTCTTCCTCTTTTCTCTCTCTTTTTTGTATGTATGTTATGTACTATGTATAAGCGTCATCTTCTCAGCCTCCCTCTCCTTACGCTTCTCCTTTTCCCTCCATCCCTCCCTTTCCTGGCTTCTTGGCTCACTCTTCTCTCACCTTACAAACTTCCCTCCCCGGGCCATCTCTTTCTCTGCTTAAACGAAGACTTTCCTTCCCCCTCCTTCCTCCTCCCTCCCTCCCTCTCCTCCCCCGGGGCATCACCATCAAAACATCTTTATCATCTGTGTCTGCATCCTCATTATCAAAGCAGGTCTTTTTTCGTCCTTCGTGACATCCCCATTTTCACCATAATGTTTGTCCAGACTGATGCGGGCGTCCGAAAACACGACACCGACACACGGGCGGTTCCTATTTACGCTCCTTTTCTTAATGTCTTTCGTTAGTCCAAAAAATGTATGAGTTGCGCCGGTAACTTGGGAGACTTGCACGAAATGTGAGGTGAATGAGTGGGAAAAATTTTCGAGAGTAAAGCTGACGTCGGACATTGTCGGTGGTAAGATGCCATGGAAGTGAAGTAGGTGGAAGTTTGTTGTCAAGGAGTTTTTGCGTCAAAAAATGTATCGGCGCGTGGGTTTTACATTCTTTCTTGATAAAAAATCAGTGCAACTTGTGAGATGAGTGAGGGTTATAAACCTCGAGTATAATTTTATCCGTCATAGTGGGTTTTTTTTTTTTTTTTCCCTTAAGGTTGGTTAGGTTAGGATATATAATATGTATTCATTACCCATTTTCGCTTCCCTTCATGTTTCGTGGTGATCTTGAAACAGACTGTCTGGTGATGGGCGGTAATGGCATGTAATGGAACAGTAATGGTAGGGTGGCTCGGATCGATGAGCTGGATACCAGGGTAGCAATGGACAACTCTAATTCACCCCGATCCTATTAAAATAATAATATAGTATATGCAAAGACTATTCTATACTGGACTTGCTACTCATTTTTGGGGGTATTTCCAGTGGAGGCCAGTTTTGGGGATTCCTGCCATTTCGAACATCACTCCCTTTTCCCCTTCCTTGGTTTATCATATATATGATATACCGTTATCTTCGTAAATGTTTGTTCTATAATTTATCAAATAAAAAACAGTAAAATGCAATAAAAATGCCATTATGAGAGAGTTTAAGAAATATGCATGAACTTATATTCACTTGAACCATCGCTATTTAATATTTTGCGGGGAAAACATTTTAGATGCTAGCGATAGAAAGAAGCGGATTTTCTTAGCTTTCCATTGCATATATTTCGTTTTCTGATAATGAATCATAACCATGCATAATTAGCGTTAACTAAAAAATAACATCATCTATCGGGATAATTACCTGATGGATGATGTTTTTTATTTAGTTAACGCTAATTTATGCATGGTTCTAATTCATTTATCAGAAAATGAAAAATAGCAATGGAAAGCTAATTAAATTTCCGCTTCTATTGATTTGTTGCTGTAAAAAGTTTTTCAAGCCAAATATCAAATTGCGATGAGTTTAAGTGAATATAAGTTCATGCATATTTCTTCAGTCTCATAATGGAATTTTTTTAGTTAGTGTATTTTACAGTTTTTTATTTGATAAAATTATAGAACAACATTCACGAGATAACAGTGTATCATTTATACTGATATGCCATAGTCTACTGTATTCTGGAACACTTTTTTACTTGCCGATAACGATTGATGATGCTATTTTTTTAGTTAACGCTAATTTAGGCATGGTGATAATTCATTTATCAGAAAACGAAATATATCAATGGAAAGCTAATGAAAATCCCCTTCTTTCTATCCTAGCATCTAAAATGTTTTCTCGCAAAATATTAAATGGCGAAGAGTTTAAGTATATATTTAGGTCATGCATTTTCTTCACTCTCTCATAATGACATTTCTTTTGTGTACTTTACTGTTTTTTATTTGATAAAATTATGAACAACAGTTACGAAGATAACGGTATATCATATATACTGATAAACCTTAGGAAGGAAATGGGGGGGATGTTCTAAATGGCAGGAATCGCAAAACTGGCCTCCACTGGGCATGGGCGGGTTGGGCAGGGCACGAGTAGCAAGTCCCAGTATAGAGTAGTCTTTGGTATATGTTTAAACGCAATCATTCCACGCAAAAAAACTCCAGATAGCGAGCGTTTTTATATCAGTTGACGCTGTGTCATAAATAGCTTAAAGTCCAGCAGATGCTGAATTTCAACTTTTTTTTATTGCCAAAACACCACACACACACACACCACAACACCACACCACACACACACACACACACAAAAACACACACACACACACACAACACCACACACACACACACACACACCAAAGCGACTGGAATCGCGGCTAATCACACTTTACCTTCGCCAGATTTCCCCCTACCCATTTATTGACCAGCGCTGAGTTTACTAATCCAGACTAACCATACCCAAAAACACACACACACAAAAACACACAAACACACACAAACACACACACACACACACACACACACCACACACAACCACACACACACATCACCAACAACAAACCCCAATCAAAGTGGTGGTGAGCAAACACCAAAAGCATCCTGCATCACACTATTTACTACAGCACAAACACCTGAAGCAAAGCAATCCCCACCACCAACACCACCACCACCACCACCACCACCACCACGGGGTCGTCAGGGGAAAAGGTTTGCATTCGAAACCCCTGGGATGAATGTCTAGTCTACCAGGGCAGTACTTAAATCCTATGGGCCGTTTACAATGCCAGATTGCCAACACATTGCCTTATTTGCAGAGACAACTGGTCTGTTTACTGTATAACGTTAACCAAACCAAGATATATATATATATATATATATTAATATATTATATTATATATATATTTTAAATTTTATATATTATTAATATATTATATATATATATTTTATTAAAATATATATATTAGTGATGGACCGAATGTCTATTTTCCCTATTCGCAAATGCGATGCAATATTTGGTTTTAATATTCGCGAATGCGAATGCGAATATTTGGTTTTAATATTCGCGAATGCGAATGCGAATTCGAATATTACATAATATTTCAAGAAATACACTATTTGTTATATCATACAGGTACTGCATATTTGTATGTATTGAAAGAGTTTACCCATACAATATGAATGTCTAAAGAAAATTCCATTCAATTTTCTAGGTTTTAGGTTGCGGACGAGGACCCATTCTTTTACGAATAATTACATTTATAATATCTTACATGAATAACTATTATTGCTAAGTTTACTTTGCCATGTCTTAGAGATAATCTCGCAATACGTATCCCAAACCCCACGATGTGACCCGGACGCCCCTTACGCAGTAGGCTGGTGCATACTGTTTTTCTTTCAAAGAAGTTGATTGTGCTCGTGAGTGACAGAGAAGAGCGCGTTATGCTTACTGCAGTATGGCCACAAGGCATGAGTTGAGTTCAGTAACAGTGACCTTGAGATTAGCGGCTGCCACTCTGTTGGAGGGTAGAGGATGGGGGTAGTGTTAGAGGGACTATGGCCTCCCCTAGACTACCACTACCGCCCTCCTTACCACATTTTTTTTAACTTAAGGCCGTGTCACACGACACGAGCGATATTTACCGGCATCTTTTAGTATTTTGCTACCAAAGATGCCCGTATTTGGTGGCAAAAAGTGCGCGTGTTGCCCACACGGCGCTTCGGCTAAGAGCATCTTCCTACCAGAGCTAAGATCTTCTTATTCTTCTATCTTAGCTACTCTACTTCTTGCTTCTAGTGGCATCTATAAATGTCCTTCCCTCCTCACATTTCCCTTGAAAAATATACACTCAAAACCTTACTTGTATTCCTAAATCAAGTAAAATAACATATCATAATATATTAAAATATTATTATCCCCGTAGAAACACCGCAGCCTATCAAATTCCTGTTTTGAACAACATTTTATGTCTAACTTCTCATCAACAACTCAAACTTAACTATATATCTAAATCATACGTAAACAAATAAAAATAACACTCATGTACCATATCAACACGTGTCTGTATAAGGTATAGAGAGTAAAAACCATATTTATTTATCCTACCCTACTCTACCAAACACTTTTTTTTTCCTCCTCTTATATTTATTTTTCTCCTCTCATCTACACCTATTACTATTACTATACAAAATTATACAGGTTATTTTCCCCATAGTATCAGCACTTATTTTCCCCAAACCAGATCACACAGAGTTGCTACAGCATCTCTTGACCACCCAAGATTGGTCATTTTCTTTATTTCACTGAATGTGTAGTTCGTACAAGTCTTGCGTGGCGTCGGCTGCTCCAAAATGTAAAAAAAGATGCCAGTACTGGTGGCAAGAGAACGATCATGGGGCGACTCCGCGTTTGCTACCAAAAGATGCCGGGATCAGCATCAAATGGTAGCAAATACCAAAGAAAGCCCGGAAAAAGTGTCCGTTGACACAGCCTTTACGTTCGGCTATCCCATTAATTTAATTATATTTTGCTTGTGTAATATTATGTTCACTTGTATTTTTTCTTATTTTTGTAAGTTTATTGATTTTGCAAAATTTTGCAAAATTCGCAAACTATACGGTGAAGGCGAATGCGAATGCGAATATTGAAAAAACATGCGAATATTCGCAATTGCGAACGAATATTTGGTCCATCCCTAAAATATTTATATATATTATATATATATTAAACATTTAAAAATTAAAAATATAATCTTAATTAATAAAAAGTCTAAACATAGCTTTGAACTTCTTTAACCAATAAATGTAGAAAACAACGGCTTTGTCCAGCGAGGAGTGGAGGGTGCCCACTCGCGTTGCCACTCGGTGAAATTGTGAATGATTTAATCACTTTTTTACTGTATTGGACATTACTTTAGCTTTAAAAGACACAATTGTTTAAAGGAAAATGTATTTACCAATAAGTAGTACTGAACAGCATGGCTGTAAAAGCAATACTGTAAAATACTTGGCATCGTGTTGGAGCGGGGAGGAAGGGGGGGGAAGGCAGGCTCCGGCGCTCAAATACCTCCTCACCAAACTCCCAAAAGGCCCCAAATAGCTTTACAGTATTTCTTATTACAGCCTGGTTCTCATGTACTACTTATTGGTAAATCATGTCCATTACTTTGTCGTTAAAATTTTGTTTGTGATGTTCCAGTGCAAGTAAAAATGATGATTACATATGTGAGGGTCCGAAGAAAAGGAGAGAAGGATAAATAAGGGAATAGAAGAAGAGAATAAGGCAAAAGAGAGAATCTCTGATAACGGTAGTGGAAGCGAGAAGCGACGATGGTTTTCGCTGACACAACCTATCCTTATCAAACCATCAAGGGGAGAGCAAAGGCCACCTGCAAAATCGCTGACGTTAGGTGTGGGTTGTGTATGAGCGTCCACTAGAAGAGAGGAAGAGGGAGTGAGGAGGATTAGGAAGACGGAGTGAGGAGGAGTAGGAAGGAGTGAGAGGGAGAGAAGGCGAGGAGAAGGAATAAGAAGAGTGCTGACCCAGCAGAATTGCCAGCGACCGGGGATCACCCCACACCACCACCTCACACCTCAATGATTAACTGTCACACTGATATAACCTTTGACCTGTAACTACCACCACACGCCTCGCCTGCCTCTGAAGACAGAGGGCAGGAGGACAGAATCTCTCTATACTCCGGTGTGGGCGGGCGTGCCTCGCGGCGCGCGGTGATACGTGACCATGAGACTAGTGTCTTGTCTTAGGGCAGTGAGCGAGTTATACCGACGGCGGCCCCGCGTGCTCGAGGTAGGAGGCCCTGAGTCCCACTCTGTCGCGCCCACACACGCCCCGCCCTTAATTCGAACGCCCCCAACCCCGCCGCTTCCACTTTGTCCCCCGGGGCAGGTGCAACTCAACTCTATGGTGCCCCGACGTACTGCAAGAGCACCTGCCCCTGTGGCTTTGCCCCTGTGGTTCCGCCTGGGCCCCCCTGAGATCACGGGGCCGCAACGGGGCGACGGAGGATCGCCCCGCATTGCCCCACGGGGCGGGGGTGCAACTCTACGGTGTCACGACGTCCCTGCAACACACCCGCCCCTGTGGGTTCTCTTTAGGGCCCCCAGGGATTCGGGGCCCCGGGGGGGGCGACGGAGGACGCCCGCATTGCCCACGGGGGGGGTGAAACTCTACGGTGTCACGACGTCCCTGCAACACCCGCCCCTTGTGGCTTCTATTCAGGGGCCCCCCCGGGGACCCACGGGGGATTGCGCGAGACAAAACCGGCGGGGCTAGGGCGGTAACCTCTTTCGCGTACGACGCCCTGCTAGACACTTGCCCTGAGGCTTTTCCCCGGGTTCCCCTGGGACCCGGGGCAACAGACACACGCAGCAGGGTCTTAGGACACTTAGTACCACAGGCCACAGGTCTACGCAGAGATGGTGAATTTTATATCAGGCATGCCAGGGCGGGTTTTAAAGATGCCCCCGGGGACCTGTAGCAAGCCAGGGACCTCGGGGGGGGCAAAAAAGGTTCCCCCCCGCACTGCGGGGCTTTTACCAGCTGGGGAGGCAAGCCCCCGTATCTCTGACGCCACGGGCACTGCCCCGTTTAACCTAAGTAATATGTAGATGGAGATATGATCAAACCTGGCACCCTACAGGTAGGGAGCCGGGGATTAAGTGTCATGCCACGTCATCGACCATTGGATAGAACCGTAGCGGGTGGGGGGTCCGCTAACAGGAGCATCACCCCCCGTTTAGCCCCCTCTCCCCCAGAGTGGGGCTTACCCAAAAAAATTCAAAATTTCACCGAGTGGCAACCGCGAGTGCACCTCCATACATCGCATCGCTGTGACAAAACCGGGCCCCCGTTTTTTCACTTCATCTATCTAAGGGAAACTTCAAAAGCTATGTTATAAGCATTTTCTACTTAGAATCGATATATCATCTTTGTTGTCTCAAAATTTTCAGAACTCGTGTTAACCCTGTTATATCTTCTTCTATATATATATATTATATAAAAATTAA
>JACEEZ010009156.1:0-39287 GCA_016584305.1 Chionoecetes opilio
TTTTCCTTTATATTTAAAAAAATTTGCCTAACCAAAATTAACCTAACCTAGCGGGGGGTTTGACCCACCGTAAAATAACCTAACCTAACCTAAATCTAACCAAATCTAACCTAACCAAACCAGATCTAACCTAAGCTAACCAAATATAACCTACCTAATCAATAATACCCTAACCAAACCTCCTATATGGTTGGGAATCTCTGGAAGGGGAGGTTGTGTCTGTACGAGTATTAGTCTAAGACAACTATATCATTTCTACAATATGTATATAAGTTTGGTAAAATTCTAGTGTTTGCCCATACTCACCCATTTCCCCCCAAAAAAGGGTTTGGGCCCCTGTGGGAATGCGGGGTTTTCGGGTGGGGAACAAATTATGCGTCGGAAAAAACACGAAAATTTAAGGGAGTTGTTTAGGGGGTTAAAATTCCTAGATCTAGGGTAATTTCCTATATCTAGAGAAATTTGGCCAAACCCAAAAATTTAACCTAACCTAGGGGGGGGCTTGACCCACTGATAACCAAACCTAACCTAACCAAATCTAACCTAACCTAACCTCCTAGGGGGGTTTTGGGGGGGGTTTGGGGGGGGTTCTCAACACTTCAGTCATCATTCTGATATGTATCAAATATTCTTTGCAAGAGCACCAGTCTCAGGATAACGCGACCCCTCATCGCAAACCTGCCTACACTCCCTTCCACGCCTGTTGACCTGACTACATTCCATTCCCCGCCCGTTGACCTGACCACACCCCCTTCCTCGCCTTTTGACCTGACTCTCCCTCAACACCTGTACTTAGTAATCTGACTCTCCCCTCCACCCCGGGAAATTTTCCCCTCCTCCTCTCCCTCCACACCCATCCCCCCACCTCCGCCTCCACTCTCCACCCACCACCCCCCTCCTCCTCCTCCTCTCCTCCTCTCCTCCTCCTCCCCTCCTCCTCCCTCCTCCTCCTCCTCCTCCCCCTCCTCCTCCCCCCTCCTCCTCCCCTCCTCCTCCCCCTCCTCCTTTCCTCCTCCTCCCCCCTCCTCCCTCCTCCTCCCCCCCTCCTCCTCCTCCTCCCTTTCCCCATTTTCCCCCTTCCTCCTCCTCTTCCTCCTCCCCCCTCTTCCTCCACCCCTACCTCCTCGTCCTCCACCCCCTCCTCCTCCCCCTCCACCTCCCCCTCCTCTGTCCCATTCACACTTGTAAGACAGGGTGTCAAACAGCCATTGTTTAAGAAGCAACTCTCCATCACTACCTATAACAGATCGAAATCTTTGCCGAAACGTCAGTAGAAAAGGACGTCAAACTGATCGGGGACTCAATCATTCGTGATCAGCTAGTGGAATTTGTGGTCGTGATCCCCAACACAGAAAGAGGCACTGCATTCCAGGAGCGTCCTGGACAACATAACAGAAGCCGCGATGTTTTAACAAATGACGCCGACGCAAACCACCCTGATCTTTATTAAAGCGGGAACAAATGACGTAAAACAAACCAGATCAGAGGCCCTCCTTACTAAATATCGCAAGATGATGAAAAAAATTTAAAAGAAAATCTAGTAAAATCATCGTATCTGGTATTTTTCCCGAGGATCAATGCGGCAAAACAGCTTCTACAACAAGGCCTTCAGCACAAAAAATCGTCTCGCAAATCTCTGTAAAGAAAAAGGAGTTGAATATAAAAACTTATGGGACCATTTTAATAACCAAACCGATTCTCTTCCGAACGATGGTCTCCACTTAAATTCAGTTGGTTCTGCACGACTCGGTAGGCTACTAAATGACGCGGTAACTAACTACAAATCAAAAAACTCCCAGCAGGTAGAGGTTCCGACAACAACCTAAGCTCTAGTTCCTGAAATATAAGTTCTCGTTCACTCAAAGCACCAAAATTTAGTTCCCGCAAAGCCCAACTACCCATCCCGATATTAAAGCTTGTTACTTAATGCCCGTAGTATACGTAACAAATTTCATGATTTAGAGGAACTAGTTTATCAGAACAATACGACTCATGGGAATTTCAGAGTCAGGGATAGATACGACAAATAGAGATTTTTTGGCTGAATTTGCGATACAGGGGTAAAACTTATTAAGTTCAGAAAGACTACGAAGAGCAGGAGGAGGTGTATTATTATATATAAAGTCCTGCCTTCATCCCCTTGTAGTATATAAACACGAAACTGAAAACAGAAAATGTAATTTCGTTCAACTAAATCGTCATTCTCAAAAAGTAGAAATTTGGGCCCTTTGTTTATCGCCCTCCAGCTCAAACAAATACAATAGACGAAGAACTCTATGAACAAATATTGGAAATTAGTTCTCAGAACGAAAGCGTAATATTCGGTGATTTTAATTTTCCCCGTTACTAGTTGGGGCGGCTCGCTTACAATAATTGGGGGCACACTCTCTATTCAAATCTCCAAGAAAGTGCTTTATACCAACACGTGGATCATCCAACGAGAGGCGAAAATATTCTAGATCTTATTTCAAACTAGCAAAAATTTCTTGTCAGTAACGTTAACGTCGGATCGAATTTAGTAGCAGGGGACCACCGGCGATTACTTTCAGTATTAACATCAGAAGACAAGCGAAGTCGAAAGTAAAGAAAAGTTCTTGATTATCAAAAGGGCCCAGATTCAGAAAACTAAAAAGAATCTTAACGAAAACCGATTGGAATGTTATCTCAGAAAGTAACGACATAAATGTAGCATGCATGAATTCCCGTAAGCTGAACTTAGCAATACAATCCTCAATACCGATGCGATAAGGCGATCTTTTCAAAACTTTAAAACCGAATGGTGGACCCGCAAAATCAAGGACAGCCTTGCAGCTAAAAAGCGTGCATATGAAAAACACATAGAAAACACAAAATAAAGACGACAAACGCGATCACGACAGAATTAGACGAAATACGAAAAAACTCATTAAGCAGAGCAAGAAAAAATTTGAAGTACGTATTCCCGAAATGAGCAAATCAAACCCTAAAGAATTCTACAAGCTATGTTAAAAGAAAAAGTAATAAACGTCAACCATAGGACCGTTGGAAATGGAAAATGGTGAACACACAAAAAATTGAAGTATCTATGGCGGATACTCTAAATAACTTTTGCATCAGTTTTCCCACAGTGGAAAAAACGCAAAATCAACCCATCCCGAAAAACCCAGAACAAAGGTACTTGCTCAGCTCTTTAAACCTTTCAGGAATGTGACATTTTGCTCGCGATAAATAACATGAAGATAAACAAAGCTCCGGGGTCCTGATAAAATTTCGCCACGCATTTTAAAAGAAGCAAAGAACGAAATAGTAAAACCACTTTCCATCTTATTTAATAAGTCTTTACTCACCGGAAAGTACCGTGCAAATGGAAACTAGCAAATGTCCCCACCATATTTAAAAAAGGAAGCAAGTCGCAGCCCGGAAACTATCGCCCAATCAGTTTAACACAGTTGCTGGAAAATTAATGGAATCCATCATAAGAGACAAAATCGTTAAGTTCTTAGAAGAAAATGACATAATCAAAGACTCGCACCCATGGATTCAGAAAAATAAACGCTCATGCCTCTAAAACTTACTTGATTTTACAATAGTGTATTCAAAATGTACGACAACACGAGGGCAGTAGAACGTAGTTTACCTCGATTTTAAAAAAAGCGTTCGACAAAGTTCCTCATAAGCGTCTCATTAGCAAAGTAAAAGCTCATGGTATAAACAGGCCATCTTTCAAATTGGATAGAAAACTGGCTGTCAAATCGTAAACAAAGGGGGTAATAAATGGAAATTCTTCTGACTGGACCAGTGTAAATGTGGTGTTCCTCAAGGATCAGTTCTCGGGCCTATCCTGTTCTTTTAATATACATAAAAGACATTGACGAGGGAATCACATGCAGGATATCGAAATTTGCTGATGACACGAAATCACAAACATAGCCTCTACAGAATCTCAGCGCCAACTCATACAAAACGACTTAAACACGCTAACAGAATGGTCAAAAACATGGCAAAATTAATTCAATCTTGACAAATGCCATGTAACATATCGGTAATAACAACCCTCATAAAAGTTACGTGATGAACGATTTCCAAATAACAAGTGTTGATAAAGAAAAAGATTTAGGCGTTATAATCTCGAAAGAAACTCAAACCGAATAACCAAATTATAGAGGTAGTAAAAACTGCAAATAAATTGGTTGGGTTTATTGGACGAACTTTCAGTTTCAAATCTGAAAAAAGTTATACTCACTCTTTTTAACTCGCTGTTCGCCCCCATCTAGAATACTGTGTGCAGTTCTGGCACCTTATTATAAAAAGGACATAGGTAAACTAGAAAAAATACAGCGCAGAGTAACCAAAATGATACCTAGATTGCGAAATAAATCGTACGAAAATCGGTCCAAAGAACTTAACTTATTCCCCCTAACAAAACGAAGGATAAGAGGTGACCTCATCGAAGTATTTAAAATCTTCAACGGATTTTCGAACGTAGTCCAGAAAATCTTTTCACGCAGACCGGTCAAGCTCAACTAGAAACAACGGATTTTAAAAAAGCAGGAAAACGGTTTGTAACGAACGAAGCAAAGTACTTCTTCACAAAAACCCTGTTGTAAACGTATGGAATGGGCTGCCGTCAGACGTAGTAAACTCAAATTTCAATAGAATCATTTAAAAGTCGCCTCGATAAATATTCATATCCCAAAACCCCGGTTGTCACGTTTATCTCGGAATAATAAATTTTTCTCGCGGGCCTCTGAAAATTACTTTTTCATTGCGTAAAATGATTTTCGAGTCGCGTCACACAACCCTCCCACACGTCTCAGGACAGCCCCCAGTAAAAAGGTCACTACTACAACTTTTGACTGTGACGGGGTGTGGTTCAGTAAGGGCCCTGTCAGTTAGTGACCACCCCTCGGATTTATATACCAGGGGTCACTGCTGCAGGGGGCCCTTGAAGTGCACGGCGTCCTACTTGGAAAGTGCATACCGCAGGGTTGAAACGGAAACTGGGGCCTGATTGACTGCTGCCTCCCAAGAAAGGGGCCAGGGAAGGCTGCCGCACCACCCCTGACTTCCACACTGAGCCTACACCAAACACTACATTAGACCTCATAACACACACAGATAGCCCCGAGTTAACGGTTACCACTACTACTCTCGAAACCCGTGACGGGCTGTGGTTCAGTTAGGGTCCTGACAGTTAGTGACCACCATCGGGGATTTAAGGTACCAGGGGTCACTGCTGCAGGAGGCATTGAAGTGTACGGCGTCCTACATGGAAAGTACACCAATCCGCAGTGGATTGAACGGAGCTGGGGCCCCGATTGACTTCTGCCTCCCAAGAAAGCGCCAGGCAAGGCTGCCGCACCACCTTGAACCCCCACACTGTGTCACACCATTACAAAACACACATAACATGACCTATCTATCAAGCACTAACCCCACCCCAAAACTAGTAGTAGTTTTTGCCATAGATTACAGCTTTCAAACTTTCCTCACAAATTCCATGCAGTTTTCTATATTGCATGGTAAACACTTTTTTCCGGCCAGCTTCGGCTGGAGGGATGGGTGGGTGAGGAGGAGCCTTCTACTTCCTTTTCCTTTCTCTCTTATTATCTAGTTTGTGTAGTATAGTTAAAGCAAAAAAGTTTTTGTAAGGACCTATCGGTCTGTTGCTGTTTGTGTTTCCTTTGTATTCCTTTGTATTCTGTGAGGATCGTCAGGTTCACACGTCTCTAGACTCAGAAGAAATCCAATGAATTTTCCCTAAATCTAGAGAATTTTTTTTATTCCCTAACTCAAAAAGTATGTGGTTGCGACGCATATTTTGTACCCCAGCCATATATCCTGCATTTCCCAGGTCCCCAAGCTTGTTTTTGGGGGGGAAAAGGGGGGAGTATGGGCAAAAAACTAGAATAATACCATAAGTTTTAAAGGTTCGCGGAAGTGCATTAATACTGTACAGTATACTAAACAAAAAATAATATAGAAAACGCATGTGGTTTAAGGCGGTAGTGACCGCGCCGTTATCGTCCATTATAACTGAAACACCAACCGAGAAGTCTTGCCGACATAAAAGTTTTCGGCGAGTTCCACTTGTAATAGGTGCAAATGAAAGAATAAAAGGTATTTCGTTATTGGACAAGTTTTTCGCTTGTCCCAAAATAATTTAAAGCTACACTTCAATACAATACATGGACATGGTTACGTAACCCTGTCAAAACCCCAGACTTTCCCCCAATCACTAAACTAAACCCCCGATATTCGGTCCCTGAATCACAAACACGGGTAAAAGCTGTTTAAATATATAGATTGGGGTACTGTTATGTTAATAAATAAACTTCTAACTGTCGCTTTAAAAGGGAAATCTCGCCGACGTAAAAAAAAATGGACATTCTCCGACGGTGGCGAGCATTCCTTCCGTTCGGGGAACTGTACCCTTAAAGGCTAGCAAACGTGACCTAACTACCATTCAGGGGCAATGAGGGTCAAGCGTCCTGAGTGACCTAACCATAGTGCAAGGTCACTGAGGGGCAGCATCAGAACAAAAGTTTCATTCTCAAAAAAAGTCCAAATTACGATATAGTGAAACAACAGTAATCTAGCCGCGGGATGCCAAGGTCGCCTCGTCCCACAACAATTCTGCTCACAGGACTCCGCTAGTGGTCTAAAAAACTGGTGCTGCCCAATAACGAACTAATACAAAAAAAACACCGAAGGCAGTCCCTACACGGCTGAGGCGGCCTCCCACGAAGGCTTGTATCTCCTAAACATTTGTAAACACACGCCGCTGCCGACTACCAATAGGCTTATATTTCAATCCTTACCTCGGTGGTAACGTCTATTAGGCATAATAAATGACATTTTATTTATATATATGAGATACACCTTCTCTACACCTTCCTCATCGAGGTGGTGTAAATCTACGCCATAATATTGGCCCTGTGACGTCACGGAAATTATGTAAGTACGCTTGCTGGATCCAGCCAGGGAGGGTTGGCGCAGACTTGCACCGAGGGGTAAAGCGTGGCCACCGAGATGATAAGGCCTGGTGGATCGCCCGTGACGTCACACCATAAGGATACCACCCGCTCCGCTCCCCGTACAAGTTTACCTACCTAATATAATGTGTATCAGTATAAAAGATATACTGTTATCTTCGGAAATGTTTGTTCTATAATATTATCAAATAAAAAACCGTAAAACACACAAAGAAAATGCCATTATGAGACTTTCAAGAAATATGCATTAACTTAAACTCTTCGCCATTTAATATTTTGCTCGCAAACATTTTAAATGGAGAATATCAATAGAAGCGGAGTTTAATTAGCTTTCCATTGATATATTTCGTTTAGTGATAAATGAATTAGTGGCATGCATAAATTAGCGTTAACTAAATATAAAAAATCATGAAATCGGGTAATTTCCAACCTAATATATGTTTATCAGTATAAAATATATACTGTATCTTTGGAAATGTTTGTTCTATAATATTATCAAATAAAAAACCGTAAAACACACTAAAGAAATGCCATTATGAGACTTTAAAGATATATGCATGAACTTAAACTTTCGCCATTTAATATTTTGTGATTTTTTTTTACATGGAGAATATCAATATTAGCGGAATTTAATTAGCTCTCCATTGATATATTTCCTTTTCTGATAAATGAATTAGAACCATGCATAAATTAGCGTTAACTAAATAAATAACATCATGAAATCGAGTAAATTACCCGATTTCATGATGTTATTTATTTAGTTAACGCTAATTTATGCCATGGTTATAATTCATTTATCAGAAAAGGAAATATATCAATGGAAAGCTAATTAAATTCCGCTTCTATTGATATTCTCCATGTAAAAAGTTTTTTACAAAATATTAAATGGCGAAAAGTTTAAGTTCATGCATATATCTTGAAAGTCTCATAATGGCATTTTTTAGTGTGTTTTACGGTTTTTTATTTGATAATATTATAGAACAAACTTTTCCAAAGATAAACAGTATATTTTTTTATATGATAAACATATATTAGGTGGGAAAAATTTACCTTTTTCATGTTTTTTTAAATTTTTAGTTAACGTAATTATGCATGCCGCAAATTTTCTTTTTTATCACAAAACGAAATATATCAATAAAAGCTAATTAAAACTCCGTTCTATTGATATTCTCCTTAAAAGTTTGCGAGAAAAATTTTAAATGGCGAAGAGTTTAATTTAAATGCTATTTCTTGAAAGTCTCAAAATGGCTTTTTCTTTGTGTGTTTACGGTTTTTTTTGAAAATTTATAGAACAAACTTTTCCCAAAGATCAGTATATTTTTTAACTGATACCTTATTTGGTAGGTAACTTTAGGGGGAGAGGAGCGGGTGGTTCCTATGTGTGACGTCACGGGCGATCCACCAGGCCTTTCTCTCGGGGTCTCGGGGAAAGTCTGGCGTTGTGACGTCATCGATTTGGCGAGAGTGTCCTGATCCAAGAAAGTTTTCAAAGAGGATATCTCGACTTACATAGATACACCGGCGTAGTGTTTGCTGGATCGGCCCAGTGGCATCGCCCGCGGCGCAGGGGCGGGGGGCGCAAATACCCCAAAAAACCGCGGCGCGCCCACCTTTGTTTTATTTCTCTCCCGGGTTGGACCGCAGGGGGAAAGGGGTTTAATTAAAACACCGGGGGATTTTTGCACTAATATTTTTCCTCCCATTTAGTAAAGCATCCGTTGAAAGAGTGTTTTTTATTTTGTAGTTTTTTTCTTTATATAATTATGATAAATTTCCCATTTTGCCTCTCTCTTTCTTTTCTCTCTTTTTCCCCTTTAACAGGGAAAGGCAAAATTTAGGATTTGGGAGGAGGGCGAGGAGGAAAATTTAAAAAATTATCGATAAGATCATTTTTACACCACGTTCTACCCTTTTCCCCTATGAGTTCGTCTATCTGTTTTAGCTGTACTACTATATTGCAGGGTTTTTAAGCTTTATAAGGAATGCCCCTCCCAAAAAAATAACACTTTGCCTATAGTGTAAGGGCCACTTATCCCCGTCTATCCCCTTCTTCCTTATAAACTACAAATTTAATTACAAACCAGTGAATACCTACCAAAATCCTTGAAGGAGGTACTGGTCATCTTGCGGGAGGAGGGGGAATGTAAGTTTGTAAAGGGTTGTTAGGTTATAAATATACCTTTAATTTTACAAGGTTGGTTAGTATATAATTTTTTTTTTTTGGGGGGCCGCTATGAGGTTTAGGAGGTTGATTTTAAATTAAACATATTATATTTTTAAAGGGGGCCAGGGGGGTCGTTTTGGGGGGAGGGGGGTAAAAAGGGACAAAATTTCCCCCCCCTTTTTAATAACTTTTAGAGGGATCGAAAGGGTCGTGAAAGGGCTGGAGGAAAAAAAAACCTCTAATAAGGAGGGGAAAGGACTCTGAATTTTTTCCCAACCCTTTCGTTGTATACATCATGAAAACCCCCCAGCCTGTCTCTCCCTACCCCCAAAGGCTGGCATAGTGCAAAAAAAACCATCCCGCAAAATTACACAGCTCAGCTAAAGCCCCACAGCTAATATCATTTGCAAATTACTTATCCCTGCAAAGACTACTTAATAAATACATCAAAAGGTTTTCAAAAGCAGTAGTATGAATATCCTTCATCTAGAAATCACGCCTTTCATACATCCCCACTTTTTCCTTTTTTTCTTTTCTTTGCATATTTGAAACTTTCTCGGAGTTTTTAATTTTGGGTTTTTTTGAATTGGGAAAAAAACAAAAAACAAAACAAAAAGGTTTAAATTTTAATACTAGAGCAAAATATCAAATAAACTAAACACTTATGGTTTTAATTTGGGGGGGGCAAGGGGAGGCAAGGTCAAGAAAAGGAAGAAAGGTCCTTTCTTGACCTCAGGTGGAGGCAGGGGCATAGGGATACTTAGTATGACCCGGTTGGGGAAAGGAAAAACTGAAAGAGCCGTTCCGAATTTGACAATGGAGGATTTCACCGTAGGAAAGAGAGAGAGAGAAAAAAAGTTTTAAATATCACGCACCCCTTTATCTTAACTCTCATCTCTCCCCTCTCTCTCTCTCTCCTCTCTCTCTCTCTCTCTCTCTCTCCTTCTTCTCTCTCTCTCTGTCTTCTTCTCTCCTCTCTCCTCTCTCTCTCTCTCTCTCTCTCTTCCCCCTCCTTCCGTTCGAGTTCAACTATAAAAAGAGATGTACAGTGTATCTGTGTTTTCCCCCTCTGATTTATGATAAGGCATTTTAAAAGATAAGGGGGTTAACACGCCAGCCAGATTGGGGGAGGGTTCCGTCGATCCTCGGGGCGCTGCGTGGCACTTACCAGTTCCCGGCCTTTCTTAAGCACGTAACAAAAGATACCTTGGTGGTTTATGCCATCCATTACACCCTTTGAGTCCTTGCAAAGTTTCCCCACTCCATATACCCTTTTAATGACAAATTCCGTAGGAGTGGCGGCTCCACAGGGCCCTTACAACTTTCGTTTCTCTTTTTTTTTATTTTTTAGGAAACAGGACACTAAAAGGGTTTTTGAAAGCAGGGGGTAAAGGGAGTTGTAAGAGGGAGAGAGGAAGGGGTTAATATAGGGGTTTTGAAAATTACAAGATGAAGAAAATTAACTTAATTAAAGGTTTTTACACAAATGGGGGAGTTTTTAAACAAAAAAGATTTTTCGAGAGGGAAATCTAGGTAGAAGATTTTTAAAAAATAGATTAAAAGAAAAAATGGGGTTTGATTTACAGGGAAAAATATTTATCCAGAAGTTAGATGAGGGGTACAAAGGGATTTTCAAGGACAGGTTAGGCAAGGGGTGGGGGGAGTTGCATTTTATCCAGGGATGCATTGCAGTGTTTTTTTAACAATTTTAAAAAAAACTCATAAAGGTAGAGCTTATGGTGGAACTAGGAAGGAACGATAAAATGGTTTTGGATATAGTTTTCCGGCCCCCCAAATTTAGAAAATAGGATTCAGTTCCTATTAATGGAAAGAAATAAGCAAGGGCTTGTAGATAAAAATTGATTATGCGGGGTAGATTTTAAATTTTTAGGAACATTGACGGGATTTGTTTGTAAAAAACGGGATTTGAGTACCTTTCCTGCCCTTTTTATTGTTTTTTTGTCTCATCCCCCCCTTCAGAATTCAGATGCATCAAAACGTTACCACAAAAGGAGCAGAAAAGCCCCCTTGACTCACTAAGCTAATGTAAATAAAGCGGGATCACACGGGGCGTTCGTCGGACTGTTTCGTCGAACGCCATTTGGGTTGGACGTTTGGTCGAACTTCGAGGGTCATTTCACCGAAAAATGTTCGACGAAATGGTTTTGTAAATTATACAAAATGTTTCACATACGTCAACATACTCTGGGGTCAAAATAAATTTTACTTTTCTGTAAATTATAAATAGTTTTAGCAATTATTAAGATTGAAATGAACACCTCAATAATACTTACAGTAAAATTAATACAGACAGTTATATTATATGTATAGATTTTTTGAAAAATGAAGCTGATTTTAGTGTTTGCGGTTAGAAGATTACTAGTAAAAAAATGAGATCTGAAGTATACCGGGGGGGAAAAGGAAATGTGCGTTTGGTTTTCCCTGAAAGGGTTGAAAAAGAATGAGGGGGTTGAAAAGGGAAGGGAAAAGGAAAGGCTGTTATTGCTGCTGGGACTGTGTGATGATGGTGAGACAAGGGGGCGGATGATTGGACAGGGAAAATTTGGAGAGAATGTGGGTTTGTTTGTTTGTTTAGACTCTTTAAAAATAATTTCCCCAGAGCCCCTAGTGCTACCGCCGGGCTTAGGGGTTTGGGGAAGCCACAACCCCGGGGGGGGGGTAAAACCCCCGCTAACACCCCGGACCATTTTACTGTGGGGGGATAGGGGCCGAGTTTTTTAAAAAGACCGCCTGTCTGTCTTCGCTCCGCCCGGGGGTCGAACCCCGGGGCTTCTCGGTTGTGAGCCGGCGTGTAAAGTACATACGGGGGGCCCCCTGTAATATCAAAATCCGGTAAAAAGGACGAGGACTGCGCGGTTCTTTCCTGAAAGAACTTGANGGCTTAGGAGGGGAGGGGGGTAAAGGGGACATATCTCCCCCCCACTTTATAATAACATTTTAGAGGTATCTGAAAGGATCTGTGAAGGTCTGGAGGAAAAAAAACACTCTAATAAGGAGGGGAAAGGACTCTAGAATTTTACCTAACTCATTGCGTGTTGTATACATAACATGAAAAACCCCCCAGCCTGTCTCATCCCTACCTCAAAAGGCTGGCATAGTGCATACCACTCCCGCAACTTATCACAGCTCAGCTAAAGCCCCACAGCTACATATCATTTGCAAGTTACTTATCCATGCACAAGTACATACATTAATAATACATCAAAATGGTTTTCACAGCAGTAGTATGAATATTCCTTCATCTAGAAATCACGCCTTGCATACATCCACCACTGTTTCCTCTTTTTCTTTTCTTTAGGCATAGTTATGAACACTTTCTCTGGAGTTTTAATTGTGGGTTTTTTTGCACATTGGCACAAAACAAACAACAAGACAAAGAGTTAACTTAAGTACTAGAGCAAAATATACATAATATCTAAACACTTATAGGTTTTAATTAGGGGCGGCAAGGGGAGGCAAGGTCAAGAAAGGAAGAAAGGTCCTTTCTTGACCTCAGGTGGAGGCAGGGTCATAGAGATACTCTATGTATGACCCTGGGTGGAGGAAGAGGAAAGACTGAAAGAGCGCGTTCCTGAATTCTGACTATATGAGAGGATTTCACCGTCAGGAAAGAGAGAGAGAGAAATAAAGTTCAAATATCACGCACCTTTTATCTTAACTCTCATCTCTCTCTCTCTCTCTCTCTCTCTCTCTCTCTCTCTCTCTCTCTCTCTCTCTCTCTCTCTCTCTCTCTCTCTCTCTCTCTCTCTCTCTCTCTCTCTCTCCCCCTCCTTCCGTTCGAGTATCAGACTATAATAAGAGATGTACAGATGTATCTGTGTGTTCCCCATCTGATTTATGACTAAGGCATTTAAATAGATAAGGAGTTAACACGCCAGCCAGATTGGGGTGAGGGTTCCGTCGATCAGCTCGGGTCGCTGCAGTGGCACTTACCAGTTCCCTGCCTTGCATTAAGCACGTAACAACAGATACCTTGGTGAGTTTACTGCCATCCATTACACCATTTGAGCTTCCTATGCAATGTTACCTTACTCCATATACCCTTTCAATGACAATATTCCGTAGGAGTTGGCGGGCTCCACAGGCCTTACAACTTTACGTTTTCTCTTTTATTTTATTTTATATGGAAACCAGTGACACTAGAAATGGTTTTAGAAAGCAGGGAACTAAAGGGAGTTGTAAGAGGAGAGAGAGGAAGGGCTTAGATATAGGTATTGTGAAAATTGACAAGATGAAGAAGATTAACTTAATTAAAGGTTTACTACACAAACTGGAGGAGTATTTTAAACAAAAAAGATTTACTGAGAGGAATATCTAGTGTAGAAGATTTTGATAAAATAGCATTAACAGAAACATGGTTAGATATTACAGGCAAAGTATTTAATCCAGAAGTTGAGATAGAGGGGTACAAGGTATTTCACAAGGACAGGTTAGGCAGGAGGGGTGGAGGAGTTGCATTTTATGCCAGGGATGCATTGCAGTGTTTTGTTAACAATGTTAAAAAAAACTCATAATAGTGTAGAGTCTATATGGATGGAAGCTAGGGAAGGAACTGATAAAATGGTCTTGGATATAGTGTACAGGCCTCCAAATTTATGTAAATAGGATTCAGTTCCTATATATGGCAAGAAATAAGCAAGGCTTGTAGATATAATTGATTATGCGTGGTAGATTTTAATTTTAGGAACATTGACGGGGATTTGATTGCTAACAAACGGGGATTTAGAGTACCTTTCCTGCCCTTGTGTATTGTTATTTGTCTTCAGTCCCTCTTCAGATGCATCAAGACGTTACCACAAAGAGGGAGCAGAAATGCCCCGTTGACTCACTAAGCTAATGTAGAATAAAGCGGCTATCACACGGTGCGTTTCGTCGGACTGTTTCGTCGAACTTGCCATTTGGTTGGACTGTTTGGTCGAACTTCGAGGGTCATTTCACCGAACATGTTCGACGAAATGGTTTGTGAAATTATACAAAATGTTGCACATACGTCGAACATACTCTGGGGTCAAAATAAGTCTATACTTTTTCTGTAAGTTATAAATAGTTTTAGCAATTATTAAGCATTGAAATGAACACCATCATATAATACGTTACAGTAAAATTAATACAGATCAGTCTATATTATATATGTGATAGATTTCAGAAATATGAAGCTGATTGATGTGTTTGCGGTAGAATGATTACTAGTAAAATATGAGATCTGAGAAGTATACCGGGGAGAAAATGGAAATGATGGTGTGGTTTTCACTGAAATGGGATGTGAAATGAATGAGGTGGTTGAAAGGACAGGAAGAGAATGGCTGTTATTGCTGCTGGGACTGTGTGATGACTGGTGAGACAAGGGGACGGATGATTGAGACAGGGAAAGAGTTTGGAGAGAATGTGGTGTTTGTTTGTTTGTTTAGACTCTTAGAAGATAATTCCTCAGAGCCATAGTGATCTACCGCTCGGGCTTAGTGTTGGCCGAAGCCACAACCCCGGGAGGGGGTCACAAACCCCCGGCTAACACCCGGTACCCATTCACTGCTGGGTGGATAGGGGCTCGAGTTTTAAGAAGACCGCCTGTCTGTCTTCGCTCCGCCCGGGGATCGAACCCGGGACTTCTCGGTTGTGAGCCGAGCGTGCTAACCAGTACACTACGGGGCCACCTGTAATATCAAGATCCGGTAAAATGGACGAGGACTGCGCGGTTCTTTCCTGAGACACTGACTACATGTGGTATTATTTCACATTAGGACCGAAATTGCTTACACAATTGGGCGTGTGGTTTTGGGCCATTGGGCGGGCGGGCGGGCCGCCCGCCACAGGTTTCGGTGGCCACAGGTAACAGTGGCCGGCGGCTGCCCGCCCGCCACTCGATTTTGGGCTCTGCTACGCCCTGCTGGGATGAAATTATTACCCTAACCTAACCGAACCTAACCTTCTAACGGGAGGGGCTCCGTCCCTTCGACCCCTGACGGGAATATTAACCTAACCGGCGCGCAGTTCTCGTCCACTATAACACCATTTAGCTCACATGAACGCGTCTTCATCTGTCGCTGTTCTCTTCTAACAATCACCTCCTCCCTTTTCATCACCAGTTAGCTACGTATATATATGCCCCTAAAGTTAAAACATTAACAAAAAATCTCCGCGCCTCTCGCTGTCATCGCTTCATCTTTGTTTGTTATTGTTGGGTGAAGCGGTTGGCCCAACCGTGTGCTAGATGTGTTGTCAGTGTTCGACAAACAGGTCCAACCAAATGCTTGTTTGGTTCGACGAAACAGTCCGACGAAACGCCTCGTGTGATACCCGCTTCATAAGAAACATCGCTCCTCTCCTCCCCCAACAAACTTGAAGGAACTCAGTGGTCTGGGTGTTAGAATGGGGAGTTTTCAAAGCTAAGCCGCCAGATGTCCCTCGCGCATCTCACATCCTCAGCACTTTCAGGCTGAATGATCTATCATTTACCGTAAATTCCCTGTACTTCTTTGGGGACATATCAGAATTACCTTCAATACAACAACTGAAACAGTTCTTAATAAAAAATGTAGTTTATCATTTTATTTGTCTGCACTTGGTGAAATATTGGCAAAACAACATTGAATATTTGAAAACTCAATCTTTAAAAATCGTCTTTTCATAAAAAAAACGCAAGTTCAAGCAGAATGAGGCTTCAGGAAATATCTACTTGTATGTAAGCATTCACTGAGTACCTGTTTTGGGTGTGTCTGTCTGTCTTGCGACGAACATTTACCAAAACAGAGTGTGGCGTTCAGCATCTGACAGAAACCATCCCGCCGCAGGATCTGTTATCATCCACTTTCCTGTAGACCACACACGGGTAGGAACTCAGCACAGCGCCCCCGCTCCTTACCTCACAGCTCATATCTCTGATACTCACTAACTCCTCAATACCAGAAACTGTCATCCTAACTATTATCACCCGCTTATCTCATCACACTCTCTATCCTCTACTGGAATATTCGTGGCATCCGCTCCCACATACCGTTTCCCACATAAAGGAGACTTTCGTCTTTCGAGACGAAAATAGTAAACAAACGCTCTCAACTGTCTTCCATCCCGGACTGTTCGTTGAGGTGCCAAGCACTTAAATTACTTCTTGGTTCGTCGCAAGAGAGACATATACACCCAAAACAGGTACTCAGTGAATGCTTACATACAAGTAGATATTTCCTGAAGCCTCATTCTGCTTGAACTTGTGTTTTTTTATGAAAAGACGATTTTTAAAGATTGAGTTTTCAATATTCAATTGTTTTGCCAATATTTTCACAAGTGCAGACAAATAAAATGATAAACTACATTTTTTATTAAGAACTGTTTCAGTTGTTGTATTGAAGGGTAATTCTGATGTCCCAAAGAAGTACAGAGAATTTACGGTAAATGATAGATCATTCAGCCTGAAAGTGCTGAGGATGTGAGAGCCTGAGAGACAGGCTTGAGCGTGAGCTTATTAGAAAACTCCCCATACAATATTGACGCCACACTATACATTTGTTCTTCTTCCTTAAGCCCCGTCCACACTACCACTCACCACCGTCGGCGCTTCCCGTCCGGCGCTTCCGACGTGGGAACGCGCCGACGGTAGGTGAGTGGTTACCGTGGACGGGCTTCAGATATGAGGTGGGTGGGAGTGAACGGGATAAAATTGCCAGTTAGGGGTTGTTAGAATAGAATATTGTACGACCGATTATACATTGTTTTTCCTTTAGATTGATGACAATTGGTGGGAGTGATTAGAGAAGGGCAGCGGGCCTCTGTGCTGCACGCCACATCGCTGCCTCGCCCTACAAGACGCCTGTAGTGGTGGAGAAGCATCCAGGGTGGAGGAACTTGGATCTACACACGGACGTGGGCAAGATGAAACGGCCTCTCAATACTCCAGTATGTATGAGAACCTCAAGTAAGCCATATTTCTGTTCTTCTTTCTGTAAGTGATAAGGGCCACCTCTCAATATCACATCCTCCTTTATACGCGTGTAGGCAAGAGGGTTAGGTAGAGCTTACTGTCTCTCTCCTCTCTACGTCATAGGAACCAAAATATACCCCAAGGAGCTGATGGCATTCCTTGACTTCCTTTCCAAGACGGAGAGAGTCGTCTCTTCTGCACTCCAAGGATGTCCTCAAATACCTGGAGTATTATACCAACCACTTCAACCTCCGCCAGTACATCAAGGTACAGTTATACCAATTAACCCCTTGACGCCCACAACGTAATTTCCATTGTAATTTGGTTACCATTAGACAATTTTAGTGACTATAATCAATATTTTGATAGATATGACCTGCTTAGTATCCTTGTCCACTAGTTAATTTGGTATATACTATTACGTTGCTTTTCGTAATTTTATAGCTAACAACAGACGATTTTATATAGCAAAGGAAAGATCTGGGCGTGAAGGGGTTAATGTTATACTAGATCAGTAGTTCCCAACCTTTTTAATTTCATTACCCGTTTACTGACTTATTTAAGTTTGTGTTACCCACATCATCAAGTGTGAGTACGGTAGTATATCTATGATAAAATAAATAGATAAAAGGGTTATTGAAAAAATGGCATGCTGAAGGCTTGATGTTTTATTTATATTTATATAACAGTCACCAGTGAATAATAATGAAAATGCTGAGACTAGCAAACTAACGGTCCTTTATGAAAAATGCTTGAAACATTACGTATATTGTAAAATTAAAGCACACAGTCATATACTAGATTTTCATATGAAGAAATTAATGGGAAGGTTGTGACTGCATCATGTCCACGTGGTTTGTTATCCTTGGTGATATGTTTGGCAGAGCACATCGAAGATCATTCTCCACACACAGCCTGTTGCGCAGCTTTGTTTTGGCAACTAAGAGTGAAGAGAAGCCTGCTTCGCAACGATATGTAGTGCTGAATGGAAATAACACTGGGGAACAAATTTTTGTTGAGTTAGGTCTGACACTTGTTATTAAGTAATTTTTGGGTGCTGAATCCAAAACTGATCTCAGTTTTTCTCTATCACGTCAAGTTTTTGAACTGTAGGATTTTCGTTTTCTTAAAAAATATGAAAAATACTGTACATAACAGTAACAGTGCTTATTTTATAAAAAGTTGCAAATGTTAACATACAATGAAAAATGAAAGAAATAGGCCATGAATAGAATTTTTTTATTAACATTATCATGTTTTTAGAAGGATAAGGCTATACCTTGTGTGCAGGTTAAGGTGAAAATTTAAGTTTGTAGCTTTGTCTGGAGTGTTCAACTTGAGGACTATCGCGTTTGATGCTCCAACAATAGTCAGCCATCATATGCACATCCCATCTACCCTGGTAACGTTCTTCCATAACCTTCAAATCTTGGTGAAATCGTTCACCTTGCTCGTCGCTAGCAGCACCAAGATTTTCCGGAAAGTTGGCAAGATGGCTATGCAAAAAATGTACTTTAATACTCATGTTGCAACCAAGCGCTTTGTAGCTCTCCAATAGTTTCTGAACAATTTCTGTGTAATTACTTGCACGTGTATTTCCAAGAAAGTTCTTGACGACGTCTTTGAATGATAGCCAAGCATTCTTTTCAAGGTCTGACATAGTACCGTTGAAATGTTCATCTTTGATGAGCTGTCGAATTTGTGGACCATCAAACACACCGGCCTTGATTTTCATTGACAGTCTGAATGCCAAGATGAGTATCAACAGTCGCATCATGACAATGCTTTTACAAATGTTTATGAGACCTAGTTTATGTGCAGAGTGGGAATATATTTCTTCTGTCAACAGTGGCTCGAAATTTTTTGGTNCCTACTTGAATCCCCTTACTTTCACACCGCATGGATTGAAACGGCTGGGCCTGATTGCTGCTGCCTCCCAAAAAGCCAGGCAAGGCTCCGCACCACCCTGAACTTCCACCTGAGCACACCACACTACATTAGACCTCATAACACACACAATAGCCCCGAGTTACGGTTCCCACTACTACTCTCGACCTGTGACGGGCTGTGGTTCAGTTAGGGTCCTGACAGTTAGTGACCACCATGGGGATTTAAGGTACCGGGGGTCACTGCTGCAGGAGGCATTGAAGTGAAACGGCGTCCTACATGAAATACACAATCCGCAGTGGATTGAACGGAGCTGGGGCCGGGATTACTGCTGCCCCCCAAAGAAAGCGCCAGGCAAGGTTTCCCGCACCACCCTTGAACCTCCACACTTTTTTTCACACCATTACAAAACACCATAACATGACCTATCTATCAAGCCTAAAACCTACCCCCCACAAACTAGTAGTAGTTAGCCATAGATTACCAGCTTTCAACTTTCCCTCAAAATTCCATGCATTTTTCCCTATATTGCATGGTATCACTTCTTTTCCGGCCAGCTTCGGCTGGAGGGATGGGTGGGTGAGGAGGAGCCTTCTACTTCCTATCCTTTCTCTCTTATTATCTAGTTAGTGTATTATAGTTAAAGCAAACAGTCTTGTAAGGACCTATCGGTCTTTTTTGCTGTTTTGTGTTTCCTTTGTATTCCTTTGTATTCTGTGAGGATCGTCAGTTCACACTCCTCTAACTCGAAGAAATCCAATGAATTTTCCCTAATCTAGAGAATTTTTTTTATTTCCTAACTCAAAAAGTATGTGGTTGCGACGCATATTTTGTACCCCAGCCATATATCCTGCATTTCCCCAGGTCCCCAAGCTTTTTTTGGGGGGAGGGGGGGAGTATGGGCAAACACTAGAAAAATACCATAAGTTTTTAAAGGTTCGCGGAAGTGCTTAATACTGTACAGTTTTACTAAACAAAAAATATATAGGAAAACGCATGTGGTAATGGCGGTAGTGACCGCGCAGTTATCGTCCTTATAACTGAAACACCACCGAGAAGTCTTCCCGACATAAAATTTTTTCGGCGAGTTCCACTTGTAATAGGTGCAATGAAAGAATTAAAAGGTATTTCGTATTGGACAAGTTTTTTCGCTTGTCCAAAAAATTTAAAGCTACAACTTAAATACAATACATGGACATTGGTTACGTAACATGTCAAAACCCCAGACTCCCCAATCACTAAACTAACCCCCGATATTCGGTCCCTAAATTCACAAACAGGGGTTTAAAAGCTGTTTAAATATTAGATTGGGTACTGTTATGTTAATAAATAAACTTCTAACTGTCGCTTAATGGAACTCTCGCCGACGTAAAAAAATGGAACATTCTCCGACGGTGGCGAGCATTCCTTCCGTTGGGGGACTGTACCATTAAAGGCTAGGCAAACGTGACCTAACTACCATTCAGGGCAATGAGGGTAAAGCGTCCTGAGTGACCTAACCATAGTGCAAGGTCACTGAGGGCAGGCATCAAACAAAAGTTTCATTCTCAAAAACGTCCAAATTACGATATAGTGAAACAACAGTAACTAGCCGGGGGGATCCCAAGGTCGCCTCGTCCCACAACAATTCTGCTCACAGGACTCCGCTAGTGGTCTAAAAAACTGGTGCTGCCCAATAACAAACAAATACAAAAAAAAAACACCGAAGGCAGTCCCTACACGGCTGAGGCGGCCTCCCACGAAGGCTTGTATCTCCTAAACATTTGAAAACACACGCCGCTGCCGACTACCAATAGGCTTATATTTCAATCCTTACCTCGGTGGTAACGTCTATTAGGCAAAATAAATGAATTTTATTTATATATATGAGATACACCTTCTCTACACCTTCCTCATCGAGGGGGTGTAAATCTACGCCATAATATTGGCCCTGTGACGTCACGGAAATTATGTAAGTACGCTTGCGGGATCCAGCCGGGGAGGGTTGGCGGCAGACTTGCACCGAGGGGTAAAGCGTGGCCACCGAGATGATAAGGCCTGGTGGATCGCCCGTGACGTCACACCATAAAGGATACCACCCGCTCCGCTCCCCGTACAAGTTTACCTACCTAATATAATGTGTATCAGTATAAAAGATATACTTATCTTCGAAATGTTTGTTCTATATAATTATCAAATAAAAAACCGGAAAAACACACAAAGAAATGCCATTATGAGACTTTCAAGAAATATGCATTAACTTAAACTCTTCGCCATTTAATATTTTGCTCGCAAACATTTTAAATGGAGAATATCAATAGAAGCGGAGTTTAATTAGCTTTCCATTGATATATTTCGTTTAGTGATAAATGAATTAGTGGCATGCATAAATTAGCGTTAACTAAATATAAAAATCATGAAATCGGGTAATTTCCACCTAATATATGTTATCAGTATAAAAAATATACTGTTATCTTTGGAAATGTTTGTTCTATAATATTATCAAATAAAAAACCGTAAAACACACTAAAGAAATGCCATTTTAGACTTTAAAGATATATGCATGAACTTAAACTTTTTGCCATTTAATATTTTTTGATTTTTTTTTTTTCATGGAGAATATCAATAGAGCGGAATTTAATTAGCTCTCCATTGATATACTTCCTTTTCTGATAAATGAAATTTAAAAACCCTGCATAAATTAGCGTTAACTAAATAAATAACATCATGAAATCGAGTAAATTAACCCGATTTCATGATGTTTTTTATTTAGTTAACGCTAAATTTTTGCTGGTTATAATTCATTTATCAAAAAGGAAATATATCATGGAAAGCTAATTAAATTCCGCTTCTATTGATATTCTCCATGTAAAAAGTTTTTTTACAAAAATATTAAATGGCGAAAAGTTAAGTTCATGCATATATCTTGAAAGTCTCATAATGGCATTTTTTTAGTGGGGTTTTACGGTTTTTTATTTGATAAAATTATGAACAAACATTTCCGAAGATAACAGTATATATTTTATACTGATAAACCATATATTAGGTAGGAAATTACCCGGTTTCAATGATTTTTATATTTAGTTAACGCTAATTTATGCATGCCGCTAATTCATTTATCACTAAACGAAATATATCAATGGAAAGCTAATTAAACTCCGCTTCTATTGATATTCTCCATTTAAAATGTTTGCGAGCAAATATTAAATGGCGAAGAGTTAAGTTAATGCATATTTCTTGAAAGTCTCATAATGGCATTTTCTTTGTGTTTTTTTACGGTTTTTTATTTGATAATATTAGAACAAACATTTCCGAAGATAACAGTATACTTTATACTGATACACATTTTTTTTTAATAGTAGGTAAACTTGTACGGGGAGGGAGGCGGGTGGTATCCTTATGGTGTGACGTCACGGGCGATCCACCAGGCCTTGTCTCTCGGTGGTCTCGGGTAAAGTCTGGCGTTGTGACGTCATCGATTTGGCGCAGATGTAGCTCCTGATCCAAGAAAGTTTTCGAAAGAGGAGTATCTCAGACTTACACTGAGATACACCGGCGTATGTGTTTGCTGGATCTGGCCCCAGGTGGGCATCGCCGCAGGCGCAGGGGCGCGGGCGCAAGTACCAAAATTCAGCGGCGCGCCCACCTTTGATTATATTACTCTCTCGGGGTTGGACCGCAGGGGAAAGGGACTTTAATTAAATCACCGGGGCATTTTTGCACGTAATATGTTTTTCCTCCCATTCAGTAATGCATCCGTTGAAAGAGTGTTATTATTATTATTGTAGTTGATTTTCTTCCAATAATAATTATGATAACTTGTCCCATTATCGCCTCTCTCTTTCTCTCTCTCTTTCTCTCTCAACAGGAAGGACAAAAGTTGAGGATTTGGGGAGGAGGACGAGGAGGAAAAACTAGAAATTATCGTATAAGATCATTATACACCACGTTCTACCTGTTCCTCTATGAGTTCGTCTATCTGTCTAGCTGTACGTACATATATCATTGCAGGTTCAATTAAGCTTCCTATAAGGAATGCCGATCCCAAAAGTAATCACTTGCCTATAGTGTCATAGGCCACTTATCCCTGTCTATCCACTTCTTCCTTATAAACTACAACTTATATATTCACAAACACAGTGAATACCTACCACATCACTTGAAGGAGGAATACTGGTCATCTTGCGGTAGGAGGGGTAATGTAAGTTAGTAAGGTTAGTTAGGTTAGTAAAATATACCTTTAATTTTACAAGGTTAGGTTAGTATAGTAATTTTTTTTTTTTGGGGGTCTCGCTATGAGGTTATTAGTGAGGTTAGATTAGTAATATTAAACATATTATATTTTTAAGGGGTCCAGGGGGGTCGTTTAGGAGGGAGGGGGGAAAGGGGGGAAACATATCTCCCCCCACTTTATAATAACATTTTAGAGGTATCTAAAAGGGATCCTGTGAAGGTCTGGAGGAAAAAAAACACTCTAAAAAGGGAGGGGAAAGGACTCTAAAATTTTTACCTAACTCATTGCGTGTTTTTATACATACATGAAAACCCCAGCTGTCTCATCCCTACCTCAAAAGGCTGGCATAGTGCATACCACTCCCCCCAACTTATCACAGCTCAGCTAAAGCCCCACAGCTACATATCATTGCAAGTTACTTATCCATGCACAAGTACACATTAATAATACATCAAAATGGTCTTCACAGCAGTAAGTATGAATATTCCTTCATCTAGAAATCACGCCTTCATACATCCACCACTGTTTCCTCTTTTTCTTTTCTTTAGGCATAGTTAGACACTTCCCGGAGTTTTATTGTGGGTTTTTTTGCACATTGGCACAAAACAAACAACAAGACAAAGAGTTAACTTAAGTACTAGAGCAAAATATACATAATAAACTAAACACTTATAGGGTTTTTAATTAGGGGCGGCAAGGGGGGGCAAGTCAAGAAAGGAAGAAAGGTCCTTTTTTGACCTCAGGTGGAGGCAGGGTCATAGAGATACTCTATTATGACCCTGGGTGGAGGAAGAGGAAAGACTGAAAGAGCGCGTTCCTGAATTCTGACTATATGAGGGATTTCACCGTCAGGAAAGAGAGAGAGAGAAATAAAGTTCAAATATCACGCACCTTTTATCTTAACTCTCATCCCCTCCTCTTTTCTCTCCCCTTTTCTCTCTCCTCTCTCTCTCTCTCTCTCTTCTCTCTCTCTCTCTCCCCTACTCATCTCCTCCTCTTCTCCTCCCTCTCGTCAAACAGCTTTGTTCGGTATCGTGGTTTCCCCATCTGTTTTGACTAGCCTTTATGATACGGAATTTCTCGCCCCGTTTCTTCCTCATCCCCGGGCCGGCTCTGGCACTTCCCGTTCCCTTCCGCATTAAGCACGTAAACCCGATTTCTCTTGGTTTCTGCCCTCCATTTAACACCATTTATCAGAAGTACCTTACTCCGAACCTTTCAGCCATATTTCGTAGGAGTTGCGGGTTCCCCGCCTTATCACTCGTTTCCTTTTTATAATAAACCAGTCCTGTTTTAGTTAAGCAGGAAAAAAAGGGAGTTTAGGAAAAGGAAGGCTTAGATATAGTAATTTAAAAACCCCTTTAGAATATTCTTAATTGGGTCCCACACAAACTAGTTTTTCGTTTATAGGGTTAGTGTGAAATTTTATTAAAAGCGAACTAGAAAATGGTTTTAGATATACAGGCTAAGTATTTTCCAAAGTGAGATAGATGGGTACAAGGTATTTCACAAGGACAGGTTAGGCAGGAGGGGTGGAGGAGTTGCACTTTATGCCAGGGATGCATTGCAGTGTTTTGTTAACAATGTTACAAAAACATAATAGTGTAGAGTCTATATGGATGGAAGCTAGGGAAGGAACTGATAAAATGGTCTTGGATATAGTGTACAGGCCTCCAAATTTATGTAAATAGGATTCAGTTCCTATATATGGCAAGAAATAAGCAAGGCTTGTAGATATAATTGATTATGCGTGGTAGATTTTAATTTTAGGAACATTGACGGGGATTTGATTGCTAACAAACGGGGATTTAGAGTACCTTTCCTGCCCTTGTGTATTGTTATTTGTCTTCAGTCCCTCTTCAGATGCATCAAGACGTTACCACAAAGAGGGAGCAGAAATGCCCCGTTGACTCACTAAGCTAATGTAGAATAAAGCGGCTATCACACGGTGCGTTTCGTCGGACTGTTTCGTCGAACTTGCCATTTGGTTGGACTGTTTGGTCGAACTTCGAGGGTCATTTCACCGAACATGTTCGACGAAATGGTTTTGTGAAATTATACAAAATGTTGCACATACGTCGAACATACTCTGGGGTCAAAATAAGTCTATACTTTTTCTGTAAGTTATAAATAGTTTTAGCAATTATTAAGCATTGAAATGAACACCATCATATAATACGTTACAGTAAAATTAATACAGATCAGTCTATATTATATATGTGATAGATTTTCAGAAATATGAAGCTGATTTGATGTGTTTGCGGTAGAATGATTACTAGTAAAATATGAGATCTGAGAAGTATACCGGGGAGAAAATGGAAATGATGCGTGTGGTTTTCACTGAAATGGGATGTGAAATGAATGAGGTGGTTGAAAGGACAGGAAGAGAATGGCTGTTATTGCTGCTGGGACTGTGTGATGACTGGTGAGACAAGGGGACGGATGATTGAGACAGGGAAAGAGTTTGGAGAGAATGTGGTGTTTGTTTGTTTGTTTAGACTCTTAGAAGATAATTCCTCAGAGCCATAGTGATCTACCGCTCGGGCTTAGTGTTGGCCGAAGCCACAACCCCGGGAGGGGGGTCACAAACCCCCGGCTAACACCCGGTACCCATTCACTGCTGGGTGGATAGGGGCTCGAGTTTTAAGAAGACCGCCTGTCTGTCTTCGCTCCGCCCGGGGATCGAACCCGGGACTTCTCGGTTGTGAGCCGAGCGTGCTAACCAGTACACTACGGGGCCACCTGTAATATCAAGATCCGGTAAAATGGACGAGGACTGCGCGGTTCTTTCCTGAGACACTGACTACATGTGGTATTATTTCACATTAGGACCGAAATTGCTTACACAATTGGGCGTGTGGTTTTGGGCCATTGGGCGGGCGGGCGGGCCGCCCGCCACAGGTTTCGGTGGCCACAGGTAACAGTGGCCGGCGGCTGCCCGCCCGCCACTCGATTTTGGGCTCTGCTACGCCCTGCTGGGATGAAATTATTACCCTAACCTAACCGAACCTAACCTTCTAACGGGAGGGGCTCCGTCCCCTTCGACCCCCTGACGGGAATATTAACCTAACCGGCGCGCAGTTCTCGTCCACTATAACCCATTTAGCTCACATGAACGCGTCTTCATCTGTCGCTGTTCTCTTCTAACAATCACCTCCTCCCTTTTCATCACCAGTAGCTACGTATATATATGCCCCTAAAGTTAAAACATTAACAAAAAATCTCCGCGCCTCTCGCTGTCATCGCTTCATCTTTGTTTGTTATTGTTGGGTGAAGCGGTTGGCCCAACCGTGTGCTAGATGTGTTGTCAGTGTTCGACAAACAGGTCCAACCAAATGCTTGTTTGGTTCGACGAAACAGTCCGACGAAACGCCTCGTGTGATACCCGCTTCATAAGAAACATCGCTCCTCTCCTCCCCCAACAAACTTGAAGGAACTCAGTGGTCTGGGGTGTTAGAAT
Source organism: Chionoecetes opilio (assembly GCA_016584305.1). Taxonomy (NCBI): domain Eukaryota; kingdom Metazoa; phylum Arthropoda; class Malacostraca; order Decapoda; family Majidae; genus Chionoecetes; species Chionoecetes opilio. The sequence continues at coordinate 26,632 of JACEEZ010009156.1, forward strand.
GGGGAGTTTTCAAAGCTAAGCCGCCAGATGTCCCTCGCGCATCTCACATCCTCAGCACTTTCAGGCTGAATGATCTATCATTTACCGTAAATTCCCTGTACTTCTTTGGGACATATCAGAATTACCCTTCAATACAACAACTGAAACAGTTCTTAATAAAAAATGTAGTTTATCATTTTATTTGTCTGCACTTGGTGAAAATATTGGCAAAACAATTGAATATTTGAAAACTCAATCTTTAAAAATCGTCTTTTCATAAAAAAACGCAAGTTCAAGCAGAATGAGGCTTCAGGAAATATCTACTTGTATGTAAGCATTCACTGAGTACCTGTTTTGGGTGTGTCTGTCTGTCTTGCGACGAACATTTAACCAAAACAGAGTGTGGCGTTCAGCATCTGCACAGAAACCATCCCGCCGGCAGGATCTGTTATCATCCACTTTCCTGTAGACACCACACGGGTAGGAACTCAGCACAGCGCCCCCGCTCCTTACCTCACAGCTCATATCTCTGATACTCCTAACTCCTCAATACCAGAAACTGTCATCCTAACTATTATCACCCGCTTATCTCATCACACTCTCTATCCTCTACTGGAATATTTCGTGGCATCCGCTCCCACATACCGTTTCCCACATAAAGGAGACTTTCGTCTTTCGAGACGAAAATAGTAAACAAACGCTCCCCCAACTGTCTTCCATCCCGGACTGTTCGTTGGGGTGCCAACAACATTAAATTACTTTTTGGGTTTGTTCGTCGCAAGAGAGACATATACACCCAAAACAGGTACTCAGTGAATGCTTACAATACAAGTAATATTTCCTGAAGCCTCATTCTGCTTGAACTTGTGTTTTTTTATAAAAAGGGACGATTTTTAAAGATTGAGTTTCAAATTTTTCAATTGTTTTGCCAATTTTTTTAAACCAAGTGCAACAAAAAAAATGATAAACTACATTTTTTATTAAGACTTTTCCCGTTTTTGTATTGAAAGGGTAATTCTGATTCCCAAAGAAGTACAGAGAATTTACGGTAAATGAAGATCCATTCAGCCCTGAAAGTGCTGAGGATGTGAAGCCTGAGAGACAGGCTTGAGCGTGAGCTTATTGAAAAACTCCCCAATTTCAATATTGACCCCCACACTATACATTTGTTCTCTTCCCTTAAGCCCCTCCACACTACCTCACCACCGTCGGGGGCTTCCCGTCGGCGTGCGAAACCAAAGGCAGGTGGTACGGATTGGACGGGAAAATTAAGGGGGCGTGGGAAATAACGGTTTAATATTGGGGGGATTGGTCTTAAAAGGTACGCCATTTTTTGTTCCGTTTTCCCTTAGATGTGTATTGTGCGTAAATAGGGAACCAGGAAACTCTTGAACGAAATGTGTCAAAATAAAGGGAGTGTGGGGGAAAGCACAGGGGTGGGAAATTTGGACCACAAAACCTGCGTGGGGCGTGCCACGGCAGCCCCACGATGGTATGGTAAGTGTACCGGCTTCCAGTTAAGGTTGGTCTACAAAATTTTTTTTTTTCCCCTAATTTGTTTTCCGGGGGGGGTAAAGGGGGGCAAGAGGGTAGTTAGGGAGCATAGGGGCTTTAAACTCTCCCCCATCCCCCTCCTCAATTAGGGTACCCCCAAAATATCCTCCTTTTAATAGGCAAAGATGATGGGCCCTTCCGCAACGAAGGCTTCGGTTTTTTTAAAAAGGGCATTTTTGGAAAATTGGAGGGAAAAATTTAAGTGCCCCCCCAAAGGGGGTTAAAATTTGGGGGGAAAGGGAAGTAGCATTCAGCCCGAAAATGTTTGAGGTTGGGCGGGGAAACTTTTTTTGAGCGTGAACCATAGAAAAAACCCAATTACAATATTGACCCAAAAATTGGGGTTTTTTCCTTAACCCCCGTCCAAAATTTACAAAAACCCCCGTGGGGCGCCCCCCGGCGGCGCTGCCGACGGCAAGCCCCGACGGTGGTGAGGTATGTGGACGGGGTTTTCAGTGTAAAGGGGTTGGTGGGAAAAACGGATATAATATTTGACTTTAAAGGGGTTGTTGTTAGAAAAAAAATTTTGACGCCATTAAAAATTTGTTCTTTCTTTAGATGATGAATTTGGTGGGGTGATAGGAGCAGGGGCAGCGGGCCTCTGTGGGAACGCCAAATTTCGCTGCCTAAACCCACATAAAGCCGGGTATGTGGGAAAAAGCATCCAGGGGGGGAGGAACCCCCCGGGAACAAAACCCCCAACGGGGGGCAAAAATGAACAGGGCCCCTTGCCAACCACCCCGTTTTGTTTTAAAACCTTTAAAGTAAGTCATATTTTTGCTTTTTCTTTTTAAAGGGTATGGCCACTTCTCAATATAAATCCTCCTTTAAAAGCGTGTAGGCAAGGGGGGGGGTTAAGGTAGAGTTTAGTTTTCTCTATCTCTCTTTGGGGCCCAATATCCCCAAAGGGAAAAGTGAGGGGCTTTCCCCCGATTTTATTTCAAGACGGAGAAGAGCTTTTTCTGAAACCACAAGGAGGGCCTTCAAAACCGGGGAGTTTTAAATACCCCCCCTTTTAAAACCCCCGGCCAGTACATAAAGGGTACATTTATCCCAAATTTCCCCCCTTTGACCCCCACAACGTAATTTCCTTTGAAATTTTTGGTTTCCCAATTAGACAATTTTAGTAAATAAATCAAATTTTAAAGGATATACCTCTTAGTACCCTTTGGGTCCACTAATTTAAATTTGGTATATACTTTTACGGCTTTTGTAATTTTTTTAGTAAAAACAGACTTTTTTTAATAGCAAAAGGAAGATCTGGGCGTAAAGGGGGTTTAAAAGTTTACTTGGGATCGGGGTTTTCCCCAACCTTTTTTTTCTTTCCCGTTTACTGATTTTAATTTTAAGTTTGTGTTACCCCATTCAAGTGTGGGTAGGGTTTGTATATCTATAAAAAATTTAAATGGGAAAAGGGGGTTTATTGAAAAAAGGCATGCTGAAGGTTTGATTTTTTTATTTAATTTATAAACAGTACCGGGAATAAAAAGGAAAAATTTGCTGTAACAAAAAAAATTTAAGGGCCCTTTTAAATTGAAAAAGGCTTGAAACATATAATTTGAAAAATTTAAAAGCACACAGTCAATACAGTTTTTCATATGAAAAAATTTTTGGGGAAGGGTTGTAAACTGCATAATGTCCCCCGTGGTTTGTTACCCTTTGGTGTATTTTTGGGAAAGGAGCACACCGAAGATCATTCTCCACACACACCCTGTTGCGCAGTTTTTTTTTGGCAACTAAGAGTGAAAGAACCCTGTTCGCAACGTATGTAGTGCTGAAGGAAAAACATTTGGGGAAAAAATTTTTTTGTTGAGTTGGGTTTTTGACACTTGTTTTAATTTAATTTTTGGGGTGCTGAACCCAAAACTATCTCATTTTTTCCCTCTATCACGTCAATTTTTTGAACTGTGGGGTTTTTCCTTTTTCCTTAAAAAAAAATAAAAAATACTGTACAAAACCAGTAACATTGCTTATTTTTAAAAAAGTTGCAAATGTTAAACCATAAAATTGAAAAATAAAAAAAAGGGCCCAGAAAAGAATGTTTATTTAACATTATCATGTTTTTAGAAAGGATAAGGCTATACTTGTGGTGCAGGTTAAGGTGAAAATTTAAGTTTGTAGCTTTGTCTGGAGTGTTCAACTTGAGGACTATCGCGTTTGATGCTCCAACAATAGTCAGCCTCATATGCACATCCCATCTACCCTGGTAACGTTCTTCCATAACCTTAAAATTTTGGTGAATCGTTCACCTTGCTCGTCGCTAGCAGCACCAAGATTTTCCGGAAAGTTGGCAAGATGGCTATGCAAAAAAATGTACTTAATACTCATTTTTGCAACCAAGCGCTTTGTAGCTCTCCAATAGTTTCTGAACAATTCTGTGTAATTACTTGCCGTGTATTTCCAAGAAAGTTCTTGACGACTTTCTTTGAATGATAGCCAAGCATTTTTTTCAAGGTCTGACATAGTACCGTTGAAATGTTCATCTTTGATGAGCTGTCGAATTTGTGGACCATCAAACACACCGGCCTTGATTTTCAATTGACAGTCCTGGAAATGCCAAGATGATGTACTTCAAACGTCGCCATCAGTTGACAAGCTTTACAAATTGTTTCATGAGACCTAGTTTTATGTGCAGAGGGGGGGAATTTTATTTTCTTCCTGTCAACAAGTGGCTCATGTACAATGTTAGGATCTCCAGGTTTAAGATCAGATCTCGGGGCCAATTCGTCTGAACCCAATGCTTCTCTCGAGCTTGCTATCCCACATACAGAGAAAGCAGGGATACTTTGTGTATCCCGTTGTTGACCAAGAAGGAAGGACACCATTTTAAGGTCAACACAGATGATCCAATTGGTTTGTCATATTGCAATAACTCAATGACTCTCTTTACATCTCCATATTCTTCACGAAGACAGACCGAATGCCCCAATAGGGACTGCGCCAAACAAATTGCCATTGTGTAAAGGACCACACTTACGCTCACAAGTGGAATTTTGCTTATCTGGAGGGTAAGTTGTGGAGAAAAAACTTGACGTGCTAGAAAAAAACTGACTAGAGATTTGGAATCAGCATGCCAATTTTAGTCTAAATAAGCTCAAAAATCTAACTCAACAATTAATTTTTTTCAAATTGTTCCCCAGTGATAATTGGCGAAAAGCACTATTGATCAGAAGAGGATATTCTGGCAACATAGCGATCCAGAAATTTGCCAAAACTATTTCCTGAAACTGAGCGTCGAGTCACTTCTCAGTTCCAAGAAACATTCCTTTGCAGGGTCTGCATCTTATATGCAGCTGCAAGGAACCATAAATGGTTGTCGAATCCATGCATAGTAGCTAGCATCCAACTCTGCCTGAAAGTCTTGTTCTAGAGCGGTATCCATTGCAGTAAGATGACTAAGAATGCCGTCTTTGAATTTGCACTTCACATTTTTGTCCCTAAGAATATTATTCAGTTCATTAAACATCACCAGATTTTCAGTACTGACTCTTCTTTTCCAGAGGATAATCTTCTCATGGAATGCACACAGCTTCTCGTAAAGGTCAATAGAACACTTGTTGTCTCCTTGGAGAGAAAGATAAAGATTATTCAGTTCTGAGAATATGTCAGCCAACTAACATACTTTTGCAATGAAAGAATTATCTCCAATCATATTGGCTAGGTCACTTTGCTGCCTCTCTTCCAAGAAGTGCATTATCTCCTCATGTAGTGCAAGGAAACGGTTTAGTGTTCTGCCTTTTGATAGCCACCGTACCTCGGTGTGGAAGAGAAGAGTTTGAAACTCCGAGCCCATCTCACTGCAGAACTCACAAAATATACGGTGGTTCACAGCTCTTCCGCGTATACAGTTCACGGCTTTCACAACAACTGTCATGACTTCCTTCAGCCCGGAGGTAGGGTTTTTTCTACCAGTACTTGTCGATGGATAACACAATGCGCCCATATTACTTCTGGACACTTCTTCTGTACAAGAGCCTTGAATCCAGATTGGGCTCTGGACCGGTATTACCAAAGTGATTATAGTTAAGAACGTATATCATAGCTGAACAAAATGGCCCATTTTAGTCAAAACTGGCTGGCGAATATCATAAATTGGGGGGTGAGTATCACAAACCGCGCGGGAAGTTAAGAGTGGGTTCACCGAGTTCTAGCGCGACTATGATATACGGTCCCGCGGCTATGATATGCGGTCACACAGTTAATATGGCCGAGACACAATAACACAATAACAGCCTCAGTGAAGGAATATTCGCCCACGTAGGGACGGGTTGAGTGAGCTGAGAGATGCACAGCTGATCAGGAAATACCGAGGAGACCGTGCGAGGGCATATTGTTCCTCACCAACTTTGTACAGAGAGCTTTTATATCGAAAACATCGCTATTTGGCAACTCTGTCCCGTGTTTACACAGATACTGCTCAACGGTACATCTATATGCCTTATTTTCGGGAATGAATTACTACATTACTCTCTGTGTCACTGCCCTAAACATGTTATTAACATAGGGTAAGAAGTATAAATCCATAAACCGTGGTCAAAGGATGAATTTATTGATTATATAACCATTTTAAAGAAACAATGACGCTATATTTAGCAGGCGACTATGATAGATGGTTGTGCTAGTCCTAAACTTATAATATACTAGCCGCAAAAGCCGCCCTCCGGGCGGACTTTTTGGCTAGCTCCTGCGGAGGGCCTATTGGTGGGCCCTGGGCCACCACCTGTGTTTGGTGGGCCTTTGGCCCACCAAACACGGACTCTCCAGATAGCCCTTCTAACTTTCCTGAAATCATGGATGTAGAAATGTATGTATCCCCCACCCATTCACTCACCATTACCCGTCACCCCCCACCCATTACACACTACCATATACCCATCACCCCCCACCCATTCACTCACGCCATTACCCATCACCACACACCTATCACTCACCCATTACCCATCACCCCCATCTATTCCCTCACCCATCACCCATCACCCACACCCATTCACTCACCCATCACCCCACACCCATTACCCATCACCCACACCATTCACTCACCATTACCCATCACACTACATCAAGGTTTCCTCAATGGGGAGTTTTCACAAAGCTAAGCCACCAGATGTGCCCTCGCGCATCTCACATCCTCAGCACTTTCAGGCTGAATGATCTATCATTTACCGTAAATTCCCTGTACTTCTTTGGGACATATCAGAATTACCCTTCAATACAACAACTGAAACAGTTTTTAATAAAAAATGTAGTTATCATTTTATTTGTCTGCACTTGGTGAAAGAAAATATGGCAAAACAATTGAATATTTGAAACTCAATCTTTAAAATCGTCTTTTCATAAAAAACGCAAGTTCAAGCAGAATGAGGCTTCAGGAAATATCTACTTGTATGTAAGCATTCACTGAGTACCTGTTTTGGGTGTGTCTGTCTGTCTTGCGACGAACATTTAACCAAAACAGAGTGTGCGTTCAGCATCTCCACAGAAACCATCCGCCGGCAGGATCTGTTATCATCAACTTCCTGTAGACACCACACGGCTGTAGGAAACTCAGCACAGCGCCCCGCTCCTTACCTCACAGCTCATATCTCTGATACTCCTAACTCTCAATACCAGAAACTGTCATCCTACTATTATCACCCGCTTATCTCATCACACTCTCTATCCTCTACTGGAATATTCGTGGCATCCGCTCCAACATACCGTTTCCCACATAAAGGAGACTTTCGTCTTTCGAGACGGAAATAGTAAACAAACGCTCTCAACTGTCTTCCATCCCGGACTGTTCGTTGAGGTGCCAAGCACTTAAATTACTTCTTGGTTAAATGTTCGTCGCAAGAGAGACATATACACCCAAAACAGGTACTCAGTGAATGCTTACATACAAGTAGATATTTCCTGAAGCCTCATTCTGCTTGAACTTGTGTTTTTTTATGAAAAGACGATTTTTAAAGATTGAGTTTTCAAATATTCAATTGTTTTGCCAATATTTTCACCAAGTGCAGACAGATAAAATGATAAACTACATTTTTTATTAAGAACTGTTTCAGTTGTTGTATTGAAGGGTAATTCTGATGTCCCAAAGAAGTAGGGTGGGGTGGGGTCACACCGAACCGTACGAATCACACCGATCACCGTACGAAGGCTACAACGCGAAAATTAATTCAAATTTCGCGCCACCATGCCACCACGGATGCAGCGCCACGCTCAGTGAACTACATGCGAGCAACAGGGTAGCGTCAGCGTCACCTCCGTGTTTACCAGGTAATTTTTTTTATTTTTCGTATGTTCCTTGTCACTTTTCGCCGTTCTTATATAGTGTCTCATGTCGGCTGTGATGGTGTGATTCTTTTGAGGTAAGTTGCAATACGAGGTATAACCGTATTGACATGTTATTGAGTGAAAAAGTAGTGCATGTTTTCGAACAGGCCGCGGTGGCATTATTTACAAAAAAATTGGTGGCGCGGGGGATCAACGTATGGTGAAGTGCGGGGGATCAACGTACAGTGAAATTTTGAAAAAGCTATATCTTTTGAAATACCTACACAAACATAACAAACAGTGATTGACTATGTATATTCGCATGATATTAAATGGTGGTGGTGAACTAGTGCATTTAAATTAAATGGAACAGTGTTTTTTTGTGGCATAAAGTTGAAGGTTGTTTGGGTATTAAATTATGATGCTATATCAGTGTTATTATGCTATAAGCACAAAAACTAACTATTATATAAGTGATTTATGTTATTAGAATGATTCTAGAATTAATTTTTTAGGGTTTAAAAAAAAAACCATTTAACACTGCATTTTTTCGGGGCATGACGTCGGTGATCCCCCGCATCACTACGATTTTGGAAAATCTATATATTTTTTAAATACTTAGAAAAACTAAGAAAAAGTGACTGACTATGCATATTAGCATGATATTAAATGGTGGTGGTGAACTAGTGCATTTAAATTAAATGGAACAGTGTTTTTTTGTTGGTGTAAATTTTGAAGGTGATTGGGTATTAAATTATGATGCTATATCAGTGTTATTATGCTATAAGCACATGAACTAACTATTATATAAGTGATTTAGTTTTTAGAATGATTCTAAAATTAATTTTTATTGGTTAAAAAAAACATTTAACACTGCATTTTTGGGGCATGACGTTCGGTGATCCCCCACATATATTGCCAGACTCATAGTCCCAAAATAATATGGTGGCCATGCAAGAATCGCCTCTACACTGTAAAAAATACTAAGCTAAGCTAACCTAAACAAACCCTAACCTAACTATGCATGATGTCTAATGTCTTTAACTCTTTTCAGATCTAACCTAACCTACCGCCATCACCGTCATCATGCCTCGCAAATATGTCAGGAAGAGCGACAAGCAGAGGACCGCACTGACCTGGAGGCTGCCTTTTAAGCACCGCGGGCCACTAGCTGCAGCCTGAAAGAACCCGCTGACAGATTCAACATCAAGAAAACAACTCTTGCTGTAAGTTGCTCTATTAGTTCCATATCTCCCAAGGTCTTTTTGTATGACCTCACCCCACGTCTTCTTTGGTCTCCCTGGGAGAGGTCATGCAAAAGACCTCAGGGATAGCTTAAGGGTCTCTAGTTTTATAGATTTTAAATTTATTCTTTTTTTTGTTAGCTTTTATTCCCAGCAAGGGCCTTCTAAGTCCTAATTAATTTTTTGTTAAAGGAGCCTTCAAGCGCTCTATTATTAATTTTTTTTTCAACTTTTGTGCCAGCAAGGGCCTTTTAAGTCCTAATTCATTTCTTTTGTTACAGGACGCCTTCTATCTATCGAAGAAGCTGTGGGATGGAGTTACCTATATGGCTGTTGCTTCCCGTAGCAATAGGGTTTTCAGCCCTCAAAAAGAAATATACATTGCTGATTATACCATCCACGCAGCCAAGATTTTTCTACGGCCTGCCCATGACGATGTGCGTAGGATGGTGTACCAGTATGCCATAGTTTTGGGGGGAGCAAGAGCATCCCTGCTGCCGGGGAGAAAGAGAAAATGGCGACAAGGGACTGGTACTATGCCTTCATGAACCGTCATCCAAACCTTGGGTATTGAAGGGCTCCGGAAGGCATGTCCATTGCCAGGATTGTTGCCTTCAACAAAGTCAATGTGGAAACCTTCTTTAAGGCTTACACATTAGCTTTGGAGAAGTACACATTCACGCCGGGACCGATATACAATTTGGATGAGAGTTCATTGTCGACTGTTTGAAGCCAGTCAAGGTTGTGTGTGCGAGAGGCCAGCCAGTAGCCACGAAGGTAACTCGTGAACGCGGTGACAGCATGAGTTTGTGGGCATTATAAATGCTGTGGGGCAGTCCTCCCCCCAGTGTTTTTTAATTCCCAGATGCCGAGGAATCCCGCTTTCAATGAGGAACACGATCTTTGGTTCCCAAAAAGGGTATTGCATCCTAGTGGCTGGGTGAATGGTGAATGCTTCGTGCAGACACTTCAGCATCTCCATGAAAAGTCTTGTTCTTCTGTAGAGAACAAGATTCTTTGATCATGGACCCAAAGCTGAATGTCACATGAACATTCAGCCTGTTGAGTTTGCGATAATGCATTTGGGATCGTGATTGTTACCTTGCCCCCGCATACAACAGACAAACTCCAGCCATTGGATGTGAGTGTCTTTGGTCCCTTTAAGACATTCCTGCGTGCCCTACTGAACGACCACGCGCTCAGCACCCTAACGAGCACATAACAGTCCACAAGTTGCCAGAGTTTTTCTTCTGAGGCATGGACCAAAGCCACTACCCCCTCCAACATTTCAGTGGTTTCCGGGCGACTGGTATATGGCCACTCAATCGCAACATCTTCCCAGATGATGTGTTTGTAGGAGCGCATGTAACCGAGCGACCGGCACCACCAGGATTTGTAGTGGAATTACTCCAACTTCTTCTGATGGAGGAAGTTCAGATGGAGAGGAGCGACTGGCTGAAGGCCATACCCCAGAAGCTAACCCCTTCCCGCTGTGTCTCCCAGGCTAGATGATGTGCCTGCCACCCCGGGCCCCAGCACGACAGAGCCTGCCCCCCCGAGCACCAGCACGACAGAGCCTGCCACCCCGGGCCCCAGCACGACAGAGCCTGCCACCCCGGGCCCCAGCACGACGCCCCCTGCCAACCCGGGCCCAGCACGACAAAGCTGCCACCCCGAGCCCCAGCACGACAGAGCCTGCCCCCGGGCCCCCGCACGATGCACCCTGCCACCCCGGGCCCGAGCACGGGCGCACCCTGCCACCCCAGGACCCCCCTTCTCAACAGACAGACTTAACCCCAGAGTGTGTCAGGCCGTTCCCTAAGCTAATCCTCGTCCTTATGGAAAGGGACGGAAAAGGGTGCGGGCCTGCATTTAACCGAGAATGGGAGGCAATATCTGACCTGAGGTTGAAGGCAGAGAAGAGGCAGAAGCTGGAAGACAAAAAGAAGGCAGCGGCTGAAAGAAAACATTGGGAAAGAAGAAGGGTCCACAGCGGAAGAAGTCTGTGCCTGTCCCCCGGGGGAAGACACCACTGACGAGGAGGAGGTTGATGAGTCCGACTTCAGCTGGACGACTCCTCCGAGTACTCGGATGGGGTTGGACGACGAGGGCACCTGGACTGCAGCATCATACCCTTTTTCTGCGAAAACATCACAGGGGGGGGACTTGTTCTGGTTCAGCTGAAGCTGGAGGAGGGGAAGGGGTGGGCACATTAGTGTGCTATGTTGCTCAGGTGTTGGCCATCATGGAGGATGGAAAATTAAACCTTTCTTTCCTCCGGATGAAGTCCGCTAACACCGAGACACGTTCACCTTCCCTACCATCCTAGATGAAGCTCTGTTGATCCAGAACAGTGCAAGGGTGTCCTGGTGACCTCCAAGGGGATCACCAAGAGGCAGGCTGACCTGGTGAAGGTGTTTTTCCCCCGCTGCATGCCTTCATGATGCACTTCTGAATAGTGAGCATAAAAATACCTAGACCTATCTTTTAATAAATGCTATTTTATATGAGCTTATCTTTAATTTCATCACCTAATAATAATGGTGGGTGTCTAGGCTTAGCATATATGTTGATTTCAGGCAAAAAAAAACACAATAATGTTTGATGTAATATGAGTTTAAAAAATCATACGGTGCCCCCCCATACCTGATCCGGTGTCCCCCCTCGTGGGGGGACACCGGACGAGGTGCCAAAAATTTATAAAAAAACTTAAATGACCCCTTTTTATCTGAGTTAAGTATTCATGGGGGTACCATAGGTTCGCGATAAACATGATGCACCGCATCTAAATACCAAAAAATATAGTTCTTTGTTGTTCTACTAATTATATGGATGACATGCATTACATGGACGTTCTATAAAAGCAATTTAATGCAAAAATTTTCGCCTCGAGTAGCAAAGCTTAATATATTTTTTACATGTATATTGTGGCATGTAAAATTTGGGTGATGTTCACACTGTTTTTTTAAGACAGTAGGCTGCGTCTGGCAAAACGCTTGTCAAATACAATAAGCAATGCCTTGGAAAAACGAAGAATAAAAGAATGCCGAAATCGGCTTGTTGCTGCGACAATGTAGGTTATAATTGTGGAGGCGACACGCCGCGGCGGGGAGTGGTTTGGGGGGAGATTGTGGCGGGGAGATTGAATCAAAAAATTGCCACTTCACGCGTCGACTCATTGCACTTCCAGGCTTTCTATCTGATTGATACACAATAATAAAAGGAAAATATGACTGCCTAGGTATAGATAACTTCTAAACATAGTTATTGACTATATAATATCATTGAGTAACATTTTCCTCGCCTCCTCAACTATAACCTACTTGGTTATTTGGTTATATACATGTTTTTACAGACTCAGGCTTCTATCAATATACATATAGAAGAAAATCGTTCTTAAAATTATACTTTTGTGTTTTAAGTGCAGTGGAATAAGCCCATATTTTTCTTTCAAGTTGACCAACTTTTCACCAAATTTTGAGTTAAAAAATGGCAGCGACCACTGGGATTTCGAGTTGCAGTCTCTCTATTCTCGCAAACCACTTTTTTTCACAATTCTCGCTAATAGGCTGCTAAAAAAAAAAAAGTGATCGATCATCTCATAATAGGGTTAAAAACCTTCCC